>WURV02184648.1:0-12931 GCA_011762755.2 Epimenia babai | reverse complement strand
AACATGGAATTAAGTGGAAATAAATGCATCACTGTCGAATTGATAGGGATGTAAGTAGAAATGAACGCGATAGTGTCGAATGAACATGGAATTAAGTGGAAATAAATGCATCACTGTCGAATTGATAGGGATGTAAGTAGAAATGAACGCGATAGTGTCTAATGAACATGGAATTGATTGGAAATAAATGCATCACTGTCGAATGAACATGCACGTAAGTGGAAATAAACTTGATATTGCCGAATGAACATGGAATTAAGTGGAAATAAATGTGATACTGCCGAATGAACATGGAATTAAGTGGAAATAAATGCCTGACTGTGTAATTGATATGTATGTGAGTAAAAATCAACGTGATAATGTCGCATTAACATGGATTATTTCTACTTAAGAAGTAGAAATAAACGCATCACTGTCAAATTAACACCGAAGGCGACTATAGATTTATCAGTTTCAAAATAACGCCAGAGTTAAGAACATATAATTCAGCTACATTGGTCATGAGTATGATATGGTCGAATTATTGGCGAAAAATAAATATTCAGCAAATGTAAACATGCTACGTATACACATAAGGAGAATTTTGGCCACTGGACATGGATAACGTGCATTCTTATTAACACCACACTTATATTTTTCTGCATACTCATTATTTCCATTAAAGTTTTGCATTTTGCGACAGAATCTCTCATCTCGTCGATATTTCTTTGATTTACTTTCCATCGTATTATCGAACATTGCTCTCAATAATATGTATTCCGTACGTGTGGATTATTATAGATAAGTCTGGCTTATGAATAGATCAACGATACATGACAGGCTTAGGCTACTGGAGTGTTTACTCATGTAAACTATGTTTGACAGCCAATAAGCACAACTTTGTGGGACAAATTTCATTTCATTTTAGGAATAGGCGGATTACTGAGGTAATCATCACGTAGGCCACGCTTGGCCCTTTAAAAATCGAGGGTATCGGGTGTTGATCTCCGTTTCTAAAGGGCTCAGTCAAACACCGAGATTTTCAATATGGAGTCAGTTCATCGCTATGTACGTGCGTTTACATCTCCGTTTACATTCCTGGCTGCTTCCATAACACATTCTTTTAGCCTCCTGACGGAGGGAGAAATAACTCAACTGGGTGGCCGTAAGGGCTGGCGACCACGTCGCCTTACGATAAAACGCGCTAAATCTAGACCCTGACCAGCGGGCGAGCCCGGGGCTGACTGTGTGTATCGCATATCGGACGCCATCTGCGCTATGATTGGATGCTGGCTAACGATGGGCGTGACACGCGTAGTTACGGGCGTATCTGTAGATTGTTGCTCCGGTATAGGGCTACCGTCGTGCGACGTGTCTGACCGTAACAAGCCCGCCGTGTTCGTAGGAGACACTGGGGCTGATCTGTACATTATACAATACACATTGTTATATACGACTCAGTGTTATATATTACACAATATTATATATTACTCAATGTTATATATTGGTCAATGTTATCTATCACTCAATGTTATACATCAGTCAATGTTATATATTACACAATGATATATATTACTCAATGTTGTATAGTACTCAAATGTTATATACAGAGATTCCAAGTTATGTATGACCTCTCAGGTGAAAGATGACAAACATAGAAAAGGTAAAATCCACAAAAGTAACTTTCACTACGGTTGTCTTTTTAAAGAATTTTGTGACTAAAAATATAATTGCTCTCCGAAACAGGACACATTTCCTGTAACCCCAGCGTTGACTACATTACCTCTAATAACGGGTTCCCAATAACGTTCTGGCATTGCCAAGACTCACTTTGCCTACCCACAAGACCTCAAATAAATAAGGCGAGTCGGTCTAGTCTTCGGTGGTCTAGTCTTCGGTGGTCTAGTCGTCGGTGGTCTAGTGGCCGGTGGTCCATTAATGGGACCCATCCATATACTGCCCATATGTTGTATTAAGAAATGAATACATAAGAGGATCGACATAAAGACAAAACGGTTCAGGTATAAAGCAAGAGAAGAGTGATTGCAATGGTTCAAACATGTGCGAGGGAGTAATGACATTGGGTACATTGGGAGAAGGGTATGGATCCGCCAGGTACGAGAAAGAAAACCTCTCCTATTGTCCAATATAAAACCAAGCCATTACTTCTCCAAAACCTCTCCAATTCTCCAATATAAAGCTTAGCCATTACTTGTGCAAAACCTCTCCAATTGTTCAATATAAAACCTAGCCATTACTTCTGCAAAACCTCTCCAATTGTCCAATATAAAACCTAGCCATTACTTCTACAAAACCTCTCTAATTGTCCAATATAAAGCTTAGCCATTACTTCTGCAAAACCTCTCCAATTGTCCAATATAAAACCTAGCCATTACTTCTACAAAACCTATCCAATTGTTCAGCATAAAACCTAGCCATTAGTTATCCAAAACCTCTCCAACTGTCCAATATAAAGTCTAGCCATTGCTTCTCCAAAACCTCTCCTAATGTCCAATATAAAACCTAGCCATTACTTCTCCAAAACCACCCGACTGAACGAACTAACACAAAGTTCAACAAAACAGAAACACCACAAATATACACACGCAAAAAATGTCACCCAAAAACGAAAACACCGTGGCTAATTTCGTAAAACGCCGCGTATCACCTACAAGATTACTTCAAAAATCAGACTTCTGCTACGTAACTATCGATGAAGTCATAGCAGCGTGTTGCTTCCATCGGGCAAGCGTACCTGGACGACATGCCGCTGAACGGCGTGCGGAAACACGGCACCCCGCGCTGTCGCCGTCTCCTGAAGGCCTGCTCGGCGAACTTGCTCTCGGAAGCCGGATCGATGCGCCAAAAAGACCCCTTGCCCGGCTCCTCCTGCGACCTCGGCACTTTGATGAAATAGCGGTTCAGCGACAAGTTGTGTCGGATGGAGTTCTGTTGATTACAAATCACATCGCATCAATCGTCAACCTGGCGGAACTCACCTGGTGAGCGAACACCTGCGTACATTCAGAATAAGGAAAAGATTTGACGCCTTAGTGATCCACTACGACTCAACGCAATAGTAAGCGTTCCACAGAGGGATACTTCGTCACCGGTGGTGCAGTGGTTTATACGTGCCCTTATGGTTGATGCGCGGCCCAGTGGTTGACACGTGGCCCAGTGGTTGATAGGCGGCCCAGTGGTTGATAGGCGGCCAAGTGGTTGATACGCGGCCCAGTGGTTGATACGCGGCCCAGTGGTTGATACGCGGCCCAGTGGTTGATACGCGGCCCAGTGGTTGATACACGGCCCAGTGGTTGATACACGGCCCAGTGGTTGATACACGGCCCAGTGGTTGATACACGAGTTCGAATCCACACAAACATAGGATTTCCTCCCTAGTCTCCCACTACACAAAATAAGCTAGACTTTAGTGCTTAAATATAAAGAATTTTCATGAAGTGCTTATAGAAGAATTTCCTATATGGATGAGGAGCGCACATTGTGAATACTTGCGATATCTTCTACCAGAAATAAAATAGTACAAAAACCTCCTTGTCTCCACTTTTCAACGCGTATATAACGCCTGCGTCAGACATACCCCCCACCTACGACACCCGCGATAGACGTACCTGCCAGCCCTTTTCGGCAGTCCTGTAATACGGGTAATGCTTCGTAATGTACGAGTATATGCCGCTCAACGTCAACTGTTTCTCCGGCGCCGACATGATGGCCTGGACGATGAGCTGCGCGTATGAATACGGCGGCTTCGTCTCGTCGCGCGGCACGTCGAACGTCGTGCGTTTCTCGTCGAGCTGGTTCTGCGACGCGACGTACGCTGCCGCAGCCTGCAGGTTCGGCACGACGGAAGGTCGACCCGCGCCGAGCTGTGGGCTTGCCGGACATGAGTTGACCGCGCTGTGTATGGTAGACAGACACATCATCGTGAACGCCTCATCTCGAGGGAGTATGTCTACCCAACGGTCACTATCATTTCAAGACACCCGTAGTTATAATTACAACCCAAACGGACATTTAAAAGTTTCACAACTGGCGGCATAAGTAGCACATTAAAAAAACTACTCAGTCAATGCAATTTAGCTTTAGGTTGAGAGCATTGTACAACCCGTGATATTCAAAATGCATCCCTACATTTCCTTTGAGAGATGATAAACCTATCTCTGCGCATCCTGGTAACCTCTATTTGTGGTTCTCACCTGTTTTTCTCCATGTTTTAGAGACTTGCACTAATTAATATCCCCAGTCGTCAAATTACTTAAAATGATACTTTTACGACATGTAACGTGCTGAAATTTTTAGCATTGTACTGTATATCTACTGCTCATTACTGTTTTTCATCGTAATTCAGATGAGTGTATGATATTTTCTGACATTTTTCAAGCCATATCAATGTTTTTGAATTGTGTATTTTTACTGAGTAAAGCGTGTTAGACAGCAATGTTATTAGTGCACGTTAAATCAAATATATTTAATTTCATTTCAAGAATTTCATTTCCAAGTTACTAATTACGTTTTTATAATTAAGGTATTGACTCAAAAAGACAAGAAAGGAGTTAATTGAGACATGAATATCGAGTTGACCGTCGGTCTGTAGTATGTACTTCGATGAATTCCACTTATAATGTATGGGTTTCATTACCGTAACAACTACATAGCAGCAGCCGATAGATACATACACGCATAATTGTGAGATACGAAGCGGTAGGGGTAGAGTACCTGATAGTACCGGTGGGGGATATGCAAGGACTTGGGTGAAACGAAGCGTTATTCTGCGGTATGGCGATCTTGAGCTGGGGGAGTGGGCGCTTCTTTGGTGAGGGTGCCTCGCTCAAGGCGGGAGGCTCGATTGAAGGCGTTTCATCAATCAACGATTGAAAGTTTATCTTTATGTTCGTACTTGGAAACCTCAGAGTACAACTGTAAGAGATATTGACATTGATGATGATAATAATAACAATAATAATAATAAAGCTTTATTTAGAGTGCCGAATTATCCCTTGGTCAATAATGACAAGATGATGTTGACACACTTTATAATGTTACTAGCTAAAAACATAAACTAATGAAGTTATGTGCAATTTGGGGAGTACTGCAATGCCTGGATTGGGCTTTTTTCCGTTGTTTGTACAGCGAATCTTTGTATCTACATAGCCTGTATGTTTTCTCTGCCATTCTCCTGTTCCAGTATATATTCTGTATGTCACCACCCATACTCATTTCACCTAATGAAGTATACTTGTATACGAAAGTTTGTGATAATCATAGCCATCAGTTAGTCTTTAAGGTGTGACCTTCACATTTTGTATTATACCATACGGTTAACACGGCAACCCACGTCTCTTTGAATGATAAGAACATGACGCCGCTGCTGACCTATATTAACCCTTTGGACACTGATGGCTGCGTTTTGCATTGGTATATGAATGACATTCTGTGACAACAGAATGGAGAGGGTTAATCAAACAGGTTGATCCATCCGGGTATATAGCTGTTAATATAATTTCGTAGTAATTACTGGAAATTGGTGGCTTATAACGAACGACACAAAATCTGCGGGCCATGAAGAATTTTGTATCAATGGAAAAATATTGGCCAATATTCGGCTGCTCCAAGGAATTAAACAAATGCCATAATATGAATGGACAATATTTCACTATTACACACTGACCACATAGCCTGTTATAACTCTACCCAGAGTGATATAAATTATTATAATAGCATTGAAGTAAATTCGTATAATTGTCAGTGATAGTTTTATTTTTATTGCTTATTATTTCTGACGTGGATCGTGTCATGGGCAAACAATACATACTGGAAATGATAAGCATTAGCCAATAACAATAATGCAATGTGATAAACGCAATATTGTTACATGTACAAAAAACAATGTCTTTTTAAAATGTAATAATAAGGATTATTATTGGACTATAAATTTTTGTAATTGTGTACAGAAAAAAAGTTAACAGTTTTTGGCTAATTAAGATGTAAATCAACATGAACTTTGCATATGTGTCAAGTATACCTGAACAGGTGAAATCAGGAAACAGAGGTAGGGGAGGGAATAAATACACAGGATGCATCACAATTAAGTGACTACGCGATTAAAAAATGTTTGTATTTTCCAATAAATTACTCGGTAATAGATTCAGATTTTAATTATATCTATAGTTTGATTTTTTCTTTCAGTATATGTAGCTTTATATCAGGATGGATTGTCCTCGCCATGTACCTTCCTTCCAAGATAACTTACAATATTTAGGCCTACACATTGTTCATGCTCAATTATTATGTTAAGGTTTGCGCCAGTGGTACAGTGGTTAGAAGCGTTGCCTCTCATGCGAGAGGTTGCCAGTGACATTTTTCCGCGCCTTCCAGGATAGGAAATGAGCAAAATTTTTGTACTTGAATATTGAGAAAGATTCGTCGTGAAATGGTCTATTATAAAATATATTAGGGTTGTAACAGGGTAATGTTGTACGTGTGACTGACATTTAATTATAAAGTAGCACCAAAACCTTTTCCCTTTCATCTATCATAGCAATTTTGCAATACATGATATATTTATTGTCATTATACATTATTGTGTGCACTTTTGTGATTCAAATACAACTATGGTTATTTTCACGATTTTATAATAAAATAAATAAATAAAAACGTGACAAAATCACCCTTTGTCATTATGTGATAGTTACTGATTGGATCTACTTCGAATAAAAATTATGAATAATTGAAAATGCTCGTGATAGCACCAAGAAATGCGACAAGTGTCATAGCACAAAGCAATGTGATACATGACAGCTCAAAGTAATGTAATAAGTGCCTGGTCTATCATAAAATGGTCACGGAATACTATTTTATATGAAGAAAATGTCAACAGGGTAAGTTACGCTACACTGTATAAAAAATTTGCGGCCATCCATACAAATTAAAGTCTAAACGTTAGGCCAAGTAGTTGGTAAGCACAAAAACATTTTCAATCTTATAAAAATGATTAGGCTACGTAATAATGATGCATCCTGTATGTGTTTAGTTGATAAAAACATAATGTAAATTCACAGAAAACGAATATAAATAAAATACGCGTACAATGTAAAACAATGTAGTTTCATGACATTGACATTTTTTTCTGTTTCATGTGAATTATACTTTAATCCGCAATTGCAGTTAGGTACAAATATAAATTTTCCGGATGCTATAATTCTAAATATCAGCAGTATTTGTATAAGATAGCATATATATTTAACTAAGTATGTATAGTCACAATCAGGGAATTATTTATTACAACGCAATACAGTGTTTGTTAGAAGTAAAATGTATAACAGTCATACTGATATTAAAAGTATGACTCACACTTTCGGCATGGCCATAGCCGGTGCCCCAAGACGTTGGAATACTCCATCAACGAAAACACCATTCTTTCCCCCACAAGTCATCAAGAAATTCGGATGTTCATAAAATATCTCAACGTGATTTCTAGATATGAAACTCGAATGGCCCATGTTTATATCAACATCGCCCTTGCTACTGTTTCTTCCGATGACGATTCGACTCTGTCGCATAAAGTAGTCAAAATCGCGACCTTGGAGTCTCGCAATGGCGCTTCCATGCGGTTCGCTAGATACCTGGATATCGGAGGGGCTCACGGGTGCGGATTTTAGAGACAGTAGGACTAATGCGTCGTTGTCCGACGGTTTTTGTATATGTAGCGTTGACATTGCTACTAAAATGTAGGTAGGTAGCGAAAATGGCAGACGTGCAAAGAACAACAACTGTGCCTGTTTACATCAACACATTTCCCACAATGCACCTCGCACCACGTGTTATTGGCTGTTTACATCAACACATTTCCCACAATGCACCTTCACCACGTGTCTCATAATACTCCCATTGGGGGCAAGTAGGTTAGGATACAGTGGCAACTACGTATGTCGTAAAAACATTACCATAAATAATAAATTTATGTATTTACTATTACGTTTTAATTGGAGCCACATTGTTATAGGGTATGCTAACATACCGAGGATTTTCCCGCGCTCTACGACTACTTCGCTCTAGTATTGGAAATAAACATGATATCCGAGACTAAATATCGGGATAGATTTATATCGTAATTCAAGGGTACAGCTATAACGAGTTAATTTTAAACTGCCACTGGCATTATCATGATGGAAGTAACATTTAAACCTTTGAACTTTATGAGATATTGATGGAAATAGACGGATGACATTTTTATTTATTCGTATAGCCATGATGTTATTTGGGGTAGCCAATGTGGTTCTTCGAATAGATGGAGAGAAATGAACAGAAAAAACATATACCTTTGATGCGACTCGAGCCCACGACCTCCAGAAAATCGGTCTAGTCGTCCTGGGCTTGAGTCCTATCAGAAGTATAGTAATGTATTTTATTGGGTGTTACAACGGTCTAGCATTGAGGCAAATTAATTATTATATTTGGTAGATGAACGCCCCCCCCCCCTCCACTCTTTTCTAAACTAAATGGTGTTCATATTGTCAAAGTCACGGTGGATTTTCTAATCATGTTATTATTTTTATTATTCTTTTTTTCATTTCATGTTGAACATGGATAAAATATGGTTAAATTTTATATTTACTGCCACTAGGAGATGTATATTTTTCTGTGATAATCGTAATGTCGAGGTTTTAATGATTTCTGGTTACGAGTACAGTACAACTTGAGATACACTATGTATGAGAGTCATATGAATGAAACTGTCGATAAACGCGGCGCACACGCAGTGAATGAATCGATCAATATCAACAACTTGTTTTGACTCGCCGAAAGACTCAACTGCTCTCAGTTACGGATCATTGATCACGAATGTTTCGTTACATCGATTCAGTCGGGAGGTAATTCGAGCCGTGCATTGCTTAGTTAAACAGAGTTACTCCACCCTAGCCTACCGCCATCTTCGTTGCCATTAGCAACGTGTAAATTTTAAACGAGCTACCGCTTGTGTTTTTGTATATAACGACCACATTGGTCACTGTTAAATAACACCAACCCTTGTACATTTGCATCGTTACGCTTACACCATGTCGGACACTGCTTTAGATGTTCCAACTTTACAACTCGAAGCAACGATTGGGTTTAGTGGTAAGTTGTAGTTATAATTTGTACGAGTAGTATTCGTATTGCTACTAGACTAGTCAAATAGTTGTGTTATTACAATATACTTACTGATTAGTACTGGTAGTGGTAGTAGTAGCATGATATTTGATTTAATTCATTATTTACAAAATGAAGTTTAAATTACTAGTCCATGACCATTACTAGGCATTAATAATAGTGATACTATTAGTATTACTTCTCATAATACACAACCCATAACTAAGACTTGATAGAACTAAAGAAACTTTGAGAAATTACAAAAAAGAACCACAAATTTAATGATGGTCTTGAAGGAATTAACGTATGAAGTAAGATTCAGAAATTTCCAAAACTAATAGAAAAGAAAGAGCAGATATGATTCAGTTGTTCAATATTGTTAAAAATATGGATAATATCAACAGTAAGAAATTTTTGAGTTCAATGATAGAGAAAGTAAGGTTAATAGTAAGACCATACATAAACATAGATTTAGTACAGTCATTAGAGAGAATGTGTTTTCAAACAGAGTAGTAAATAGATGGAATGTTCTTATTGGAAGTGTTGTATTGGCAAACACCATAAACTCGTTCAAGAATGAATTCGGAAAATGACCAAATTAAGTACAATACGAAGGCCACTAAGGCACGTGACTGCATGCATGCGAAGAACATTTTCCTAAATATCAAGAGGGACAAAAAAAGACATGTCTGGAAGAGTCAATTGTACATATAAAAAATACTAATAGTATTACTACACCCTAGTGTAATGTTTAGTAATATTAAGAGGAAAAATGAGGTAACACCTTTTGAGACTAATTGAATTTATTCGTAAACAAGCTTTCGCATATATGTAATATGCTTCTTCAGGCTTATCAAATGATTCAAAAGGTGTTACCTCATTTTTCCTCTTACTTTTCTAAGACTAATACGGCTACTTATATTATAGTAATATTAAGTTGATTAAAACTAAAGTGTTTTAAAAGTTTTTCTTTTAAGAAAATACACATTGCAATCAAGCCAGCAGGATGCAGATTGAGTAAGATTGAGGATATTGAAAAACGCTTGGAATATTTGTGTTGACTTCTGATGAACTCAAACAATTTCGTGGAATTGGATTACTCTATTTCTCTATTTGTGAAAAGTGTGATCTGTGGACTACAGGGGGGGGGAGGGAATGAAAAATACGGAGAATTGGTTAATAACATATTACCCATAAACAATCTGGACAAAAGGTTCTACTTTTAACGTACAACTCTTCTATCTACCATTTGTGCAGTTCTGATTAACAGTACGGTTTGCAGCTAATGAAATCGGCTGTTTAGAGATAGAGAAAATACAGATGATCGCAACAAAACAATAACCGGTCTGGGTGAGAGGTCACATAAAGAAAGATTAAAAAAGTTTCCAATATTGCCACATGAAAGAATAAAAGCAGATATTTTTCCAGGTGAATAGCGAAGCAGTTTGAAATGTTCCCTTTTTGAAATGTCACACACAAAAATCAACCCCTACCATAGCACTCCTTTACCAACACACTCCTCCCGAGAAAAAATCCTCCTAGTAAAACGTCCCTTTACCGTAACATAGCTCAGTTTATTGATTCTTGTTACAATGTCCTGAATAATAAATATGTGTATTATTCTTTATTTGTTATTTCTTTTATCTATATTATGTCACATATATTAATTAACATGCATAAATAGTGTACTGGTTATATGGTTGGTATACTGGTATATGCTTGGCGCTAGTGGTTAGAAGCACTGCATTTTATGCGAGAGGTTACGAGTTTGAACTGGCACGAACCAGGGATTTTTCCCTGCGCCTTCCACGATAGGGAATGAACAAGATTTTCGTGCTTGAATATTGAGAAAGATACGTCGTGAAATGGTTTATTATGAAATATATTAGGGATGTAACAGGGTAATGTTGTACGTGTGACTGACATTTAGTTATAAAGTAGCACTAAAACCTCGCCTTTTCCGTTTTCCCTTAATGTATATGGTTGTGAATAATAAATTAATTTGATAAATAGAGGCACTAAGCTGGTTTATCCGTTTGTCATGGTAAATAAATAGCCTGGCTTCGTAAGGGGCCAAGTGTGGACTACATAATGATTCCTTACCTTGAAAACTCATCTAAATATTTTCTACTTTGGCGATAATTGTTAATTTTTTCATATGTAACTTATAACTGTATAGCATAACTGAGACATACACCAGTGGTGCAGTGATCAGAAGTGCCGTTTTTCATGCGAGAGGTTGTGAGTTAGAACCAGCACAAACTGAGGAATAGGATATGAGTAAGATTTGAATATTAAGAAAGATTTGTCATGGAATGGGCTATTATAAAATATCTTAGGAATATAATAAGGCGATATTGTATGTGCGACTGACATTTAATTAACAGTAGCACCAAAACCTCACCTTTTCTCTATTTTTATATGTAGTATATGATATTTGTATTTATAAATTACTGTACCATTGCCTCTACATGGGGAAGCAGTTAGTCGAGTGGTAGGAACACCGGATTCGTAACCGAAAGGTCGCGGGTTCGAAACTTTCCACCCGTCGACTTTTCTGCAATGATCCTCAGCAAGTCATTTATTCCCGATTGCTGGAGTAAACCCATCTCTAAAATGGGTAGATGCTCGATATTATCCTTGGTGGGGTGATATGTGGGTATCGAAGATATTGTATATGCGCTGAATAGCTGCCAAAAAACCATTTCATTGTAAACCGCATCTGGGAGCCTTTCTTGGCTGATACTCGCAGTATATAAATGTTGTACTTTACCTTTTTATCTACTACCAACTAGTTAATGATCCATATGATATCATAACAGGACAGATAGCCAATGGATTGCGCATCCACCCGGATAGACAGCATTTCATATACCCCATGGGTTGTACCGTAGTCATAGAAAACATCTCTACGGGCAAACAGCATTTTCTCTCGGGCCACACAGATTATGTCACATGCATCGCCGTGGGCAACACAGGAAACTACTTGGCATCTGGACAAGTCACGCACATGGGCTTCAAGGTAACGCAGCCAATGATAATTAAAAGTAGTAATTAATGAATTTCTCTATTAGAAGCATGGTTTATGTTAATTTTATGTGTCATGTGGGAATATTGTTATTATTACATACGCCATAAAGTTGTTATTGTCTGACCTTGAAAGAAAAGGATAAGTTATTGATGACCGATTTTTTTTGTTCTCAGTATACACTATGCTAAAAGTAGAAAAGAAAAATTCTGCAATGTTTTTAACTTTTTTTTATCGATTTTAGCGATTTTTGACCATTTGCAAAGATATGAAACACATCAAAATTACGTGTAATGAATGAAAATAAAGGTCTACTGAGAGCGTTTGGCACAGTGAATTAATACATTTGGCTCAGTGAACTAGTGCGATCCACGCGCCGATGTTCCGCTATGACACCAGCAGATATTCTAATGCTGTCCCTAACCCTAATCCTAACCCGAATCGCATTAGTTCACTACGCCCAATTTTCTACTTGGTATCACCCCCACCCTAAATAAATGATGACAAGTATAACTCTGATTTTATCATATTTCTGTTTGTATCAATACTAGTATCTACCAAGATAACAAAGTGCTAAAATTCTATTTTTGATGAACTGCTGCAAATATTTTCTTTTAAGTATAAAGACTTTTATGAAGGCAGCTCCTACACTTTGGAACAAGCTTCCCGCAAACATTCAAACAATTACCACTCTTAAATAGTTTAAGAAGGCTATCAAAACTCATCTTTTTACCACCGTTGATTCATAGCTCTTTGTTGTGATATACCCCAGTTGTT
>WURV02184637.1:0-12931 GCA_011762755.2 Epimenia babai | reverse complement strand
GCCATCTTGATTTTATGTTTAGAACCGAAAATTGCGTTGCTAGGCGGAAGTGACGTGTGACTTTAGTACTCTATTACCGCGTGAATACGAGCCGACATAATCGACCCGTCTGGTTTAGTTTGTCGTGGAGGGAACGTGTATTTGTGAAAATTGGAGGATCAATCTCATTCTGTGTGGAATAAAGATAAAACGAAATTCTTGAGAAAAAAACATGCTAAATGCCATAAATAACATCTGCTCGATCTATAGTCAAATATTGGAAGAAATTTCTTTATTTTTGATCATTATATATTTTGCTTAGTGTCGTAAAATCTAATTTTATTTAACTTGTATTTACTATATTCGTTTTATATATTATTCCTATGTATATTTAGGATGAAAAGTTAAGCCCCACCTTATACATATTTCCAAATGGTATATGAATTTACATTGTGTGATATATATTAGTGTTAATATGCATGATTCATTATTAGGCATACTTTAGGCCACAAATGGTAAAACCTTTGTTTCATTCAGGCCCACAACAGTACCATGACTGGACACGAAAAATGTTGTCAAAACGTCATTTTGCACTCCCCCAGGTTAGTTTTGCGCTATGCATAGAAACTCAGTTCGTTATTCTTACACCATATTCATTCTAGAGCGTGTATTAACGACTATGGCTCGCAGAAAAATATCCATAGGACAAAGACTGCGAATTATCGGGATGAATGACACGGCAATAACTAGCCATGCGATTAGTCGCGAGTTGGGCTATGATCGCCGTGTTATTGATAGACTGATCACCAAGTATAGAGAGACTGGTGACGTACAAGATCGTGCAAGGTCCGGGAGACCTGAGAAAACGAACGAACGCGGTGACGGACGCCTCTCAAGACTCGTGCGAAGTAATTGTTTTGCGAGTAGTAACGCCATACGATCCATATGGCGGATACTCGGTTCTTCTCTACAAGAGCTGTACGCTAACGGCTGGGCAATCTGGGTTATCGTGCCAGATGACCAGTAGGAAAAATGAACTAATGCGGCCTGACAAACGGGTGAGAAGAGAAGGGAGAGGTGTATGCACCGGTAACACTGGAACCTGTGGACATGGAGGAAGGTTCATTTCTCAGACGAGAGTCGCTTTCTTCTGCATGCAAACAAGCACAGAATCCAAGTTTGAAGGCACCGTAAACTTGGCACAAAAATACATTAGCGAAGAGGTTCCATTTGGCGGATCGTCCATAATGATCTGGGGTTGCATGTCTTATGACTGTAAATTAGACGTCCAGACAATTCGAGGAACACTAACTGGCCAAAGATGACCCCACAGACCTCGTGCAGTCAACCTGCGGGACAACGCAATCACCACTGTACCATGGCCAGCAAGAAGTCCCGATATCAATCCCATTGCGCACATCTGGTAGATGATTGGTCGGAAAGTCAACCGGAGAAACCCACCAGTACGAGATCTTGACGACTAAAAGGCGACACAAGACAAGGATGGCGTAGGGTACCCACGGCAGAGATTCAGCACCTACTCTCCGGGATGAGGAGAAGGGTTCTCGCCGTCCTGAATGCTCGCGGTGGTTGCACGAAATAGTGACATTTTCATGGGCATTGGGTCCTATTTGAACATTTTTGCGCATAGTCTGTAAATAACCACTTTAGGTGGTTCTTTGTAGCCAAAAAGTTTTAAAAACCTTCAATTTTACCAAAAAATGATCACTTTTCTTAAATAAAAATTTTTGTCTTTGAAATACCACATAACCCCGATTATTGCGCGATTTTATATGTATAATACAACACTAAAATACATAATGAAGCACAGAAATATCTAGATGCTTATGGTATTACTAAAATGTACATTTACTTCATCATCATCTCTGACCTGCAACAGAGCCCCACACGCGTTTGCCACCTTTCACGAGAGATATAAATAGGCGTGAGGAAGGGAAGAAAAGGCCCACCTACGGAGAGTTCAAAAGGTGTGCGAGAACTATACAGACGCCGATGTTGTTCGGTGACATCGCCTTGGTGGCGGCGGCGTGAGAGTACGGGCTACTATCTTTACGTATAGCCACACAAACGCAATATTGAATGATATATTATGGCGAGCGGAGTAAAGATGAATATTGATCGCATCACTTAATGGCCCAGCATGAGTGAAAAGACGAAGACTGAAGCATAAGTCAATAAGAGATAGCATCCACATGAAAGTAACACGTCATATAAATACTATGAGTTTGGTTATTGTACACTTACCGAATAATCTAAATCTTCTTCCTCATTGTCCCAATTGTAAACATCTTCGTAATCGAATCGTTTTTTTCTTATCGCAATCATCTTCTTCGTGACATTTTTATTGGATTGGGAACTCATCTGATTTATCGGTCGACTGTGGTCAAAATGATATATTTTCTCCTTTAATTTTAATTTATCGCGGTGACGAATGCCACGGTTAATTGTGTCTATACGGTGTGTAGCCTTATTCTGAATAGTTGTATTTTCCATTCCCAAAATTTTTATTGAGTTAATTTTTTTTCTTTCGATGCGTTCGGAATTTTTCGCTAATGACAACTTTTCTACAGACCGTTCTAGTCTCGGGGTATGTATCGGAAATACGGTATCCCACATAGGGGAATCAAAAATACGGTGTAATGAATGATCCTTCAATTTGTTATGGAAATTCCTGCGATGCGAATATCTTTTCTTAGTTACTGGAAACCGAAATGGGTCAATAAACGTCTTATGATCTCTCCGATTGTATATGCGATGGGAACGAAATCGCCGCTGTTTTCCGAAGAATTCTTTCAGTCGGCGGTTATCTCTGTAAAATGATTTTATCACTTTTCTCGGGGGGTGCCGACCACTGAACTCCAGTCTTCGCAATTCAATAGCTTTAGGTCGATGATGGTTTTTTCTGTGATATCTGATTCTTTTTTGCAATTTCCATGATCGAATTTTTGGTTTTCGACCAGATATTTTGTTCTCTTTGAATACTGTGACCTCCTCCATTCCCCGAAAAGTATTTTTATTGTTGTTTCTACGTCTGTTTTCTCTTCTATATTTAGCGATCTGTGAGCTTTTGCGCTTTTTGTGGTGCTTGAAATTACTCAGCATTGATATAGTATCGGACAAAATTCTTTGTCTAGTCTTAGGAGGATCCTCTTTCTTTCCGATCTTTTTCACAGTTTCGCTGATTAGCTGACTTGTCGTTTTTTCACCACCATTGCTTGTATTTTGAATATTGAATGTGGTATTACTACTAACATTGTTTCCACCATTCGGTATTCTATCAACATATTCTGATTTCCCGGTTTTGCCTGCTTCAATGTCATTCTTGATGGATTTGTTTGCATTGTGTGTTATTTTATCGACAGTCCTTGAAAGAATTGACATTGGTGATTCTTTTTGCTTCGTAGTGTTGCGATTATCGACAGTGTCATTTTTACTTGCATTTTTCCTCGTAGAGGCAGTAAGATTATATTGTGTTTTCTCCGACCTGTTAGTCTCATTTACTTTTTTGTTGTTTACTGATGGAAAAGGCGCCGTTTTTATAACACCAGCTAAAACTCTCGTCGTGTTCCTATATTCGGTCCCATTGACTCTTTCTTTGCCGTTCGTTACGTCATTGCTCTCATTTCGCGTTGTAGCAGCACCTACTGAATCGCTATTATTTTTAACCGTTTTATTTTCTTTATTAGGCGTTAATCTCTTCAGCTCTTCCGATAACAATGGTTTTTGTCTCAAGGACTCAACCTTTCGTTTCACTTTACCACGAACAAATGCTAACTGCCTGTGATTTCCGAAAGTATCCATGATCACCTTAAATTTTTTATCAGATCTGACAGTGCGCAATGCTTCAATTTCCTTCTCGAGTATACGTTCAGCAGTAAAATTTTTGATTCGGATTTGTCGCTTATCCCTGTTGCGATATGAGTCTTTCCAAGGATTATTTCCTTTATCGTAGTGGTTAATAGTCATGTTGCGAATTGATTTCATTAAGCCAAAAATACGATTCATCAAGACAGCTGTCATGTTCTTATCCAAATTTAGATTCTCGTCTACCCTAGATTTCAAAATTCCCCGCCCCCTTTTGCTGCGGTCTGCAGCGATAATTTGGCGCCAAACCGAATTTTCTCGTCTGGGCGTTAGTAAAAACTTTTTAATCGACAAGGCATGAATAGGAACCTTTATATGCGAAACTTCAGACTTAGTTACATTTTTATTCATGTATCCCAACAAATTACGGATACGTTCAAAACTCCTCCAAGTTTCGTTTACAAACGGTTCTCCGGAGTGAAACATACGACTTGAATTTATGAACGCTTCGAACCTGTCGAGAAACATCGCTAATTCGTGTCCATTCTCCTTCATCCAACGACGTATGTCCTGTTGTAATATAATATTTTGTGACTTTAAATTCTTTTTTAGGCCCCGTGATAATACTCTTTCGTCGGTCGGTTTATTAGAATAGACCGCTTGAGGGTTTGTTGTTACATTCTGTCCCAACCACAATAAAATGAGAACACTCTTCAAAAGAAAACACTGCGAAAATTTCAGTTTCCGATTCCGAGACATTTTCTTCTCAACTCTTCACTTCATTTTTTTCCATTATACGAATTTTCCCCCTACAACAATAAATGGTTGACTGCCATTTAATGTGACTATTTATATAATAACTGAATTTAATTGAAAAAGATATCAATGGATTTATATCAGCAATAAGAGTTGAAGGTAATGGTTTTGTTTATAATATTCACACTTAGCTACTAAATTACATTAATATTTTTAAGCATCTTAAGATATGCAAGGTATATCAGGTTATGCTAAATTAAAATTACAATTATTACAAACATTGCTTAAAACGCACGGCATCGCACACGTAGCGGGTGTGCTGTGCTCACGGGCGTCTGGAACTGTGCAGGGTGCTCTGCGTGATTGCACTTCATAGTTTCTATAAAATTGCGATTTTGGGCTGTATATTATCAATACATACCTATAACTTGTACAACGATCAATTCATCACCTCCATATCACTATTTAGACGGTCAATTTTTCTCAATAACATTGAAAATATTGTGTTAGTTTGAGATGTGGCGAACATGCGGCCTATATAATTCTTCACGCTATATCTACAATTTTGTTACCATTGAAAAGTATTTGACTCATTAATATAAGCGGAGTCAATTTTAGTCAAAAGTCAAAAGTAACTACAGTGGAAGGAAATGACGTTTTTCGCTACACGTCATCAAATATGTGAATGAGGGCATGTCTATCGAGCAGTTCTATCAACGCAAGGGGGCTCTTCATATTAAATGGCCTCAAATTATATCAAACGCGAGGTTACACCAATATAAAAATAACGACAATAAAATGAAATTATGAAATAATGACGATAGAAGATAAAACTGAATAGGAACTCGAATTCACTGTTGGAGATTAAAACAATGTGACTAAAGGAGGTCAAAAAAAATATACTATTCCAAATTTCTGTAGGATCACCCATATATTATAAGATAATACATTAAAATATATGTATAATACATTATGAATACTAATGTAATTGATTTGCTGGAGAGCTTGGGCCTTGTTGGCGAGTGAAGAGTACATCATTCACATGTTGACCACTCAAGGCTATAGTAAGCCAAGCCCATACACGAGTACGGACATTTTACTACACATTAGCTCAGTTGATAAATTTGACTTGGACGGTTCACACTGAATCTCTTACATCAGAAGTAGTGTTTTAGTGGTTGTTGGGTGTACCTCTACCTACCGGAATGCCTCCTAGACAAAATCGTCACCATTTGACGTCAGACGATCTCAATAGAGTCATAGGCATGATTGAGGCTGCCATATCCCAGCGACAAATAGCTCAGGAGTTAGGTTTGTCACAAAGTGTCATCTCTCGTGCTTGGAATTGCTATCAGGTTACTGGTACAGTCAACAGACGACATGGTACAGGAATCAACCTGGCACGCTGCAACAGCTCAGGGATGCGCTATTGGACTCGTATTCCACAACAAAACCTGCGTCACAATGCAGCGGACGATGAAAAGCAGTAATTGACAGTAGAGGAGGTGACAAAAGCTACTAATACAGGTTTTCTGAAAGAAAAAACACAACGTTTCTTTTTTTTCTGGAAATTTTAGAATGTTTTATTTTTCTGACATTCTGTCGAAAAACAAAATGTCGGCTTTATTTTGAAAAGAATTGGTAAGTTTGGTCTGAATCGATACACGTACTGATTAAAGAGTTAGTACCATACCTTTATTATAAAAAATTATCACAAATTACGAGATATTTGGGTGATCCTCAAGATGTTTTGAGTAGTATAGATTTGAATGACACCTTATTTGATTTAATAAATGAAAACACTTTGGACATGCGCGTAATCGGAAAAATAACCATAGAGATATAGCTAAGAGAATAAAGTCATTTTACAAGGTCCATAAAATTGATTGTTGAGCTAAAAATGTACATCATCGTCTTTAGATCTAAAATTGCCCTTCAAAACTCTCGTAATGAAACAATTACATTCTTATGCGAGTTAAAAAATAACATATAATTTTGCCACTAAAAACTATCCTCAGTAAACCTAATATTGAAATTGACTATTGCCTCAGAATGCCATATGTCTCAATCCTGATTTTAATACTCCAATTCATTCCTGATGAACGCGGTTAGAGATGTGAATTCGGTGACCTTCACGCATAACTGGCCGTGCCCGATATTGCTATTTCAAGCGCAGGGATGAAATTGCAAGAGTCGGCTGTCCGTGTACCCTATGAAAGTAGTTCATTCCTGGTAATTACTGGAACTGGCAGTTATCCACACTTAGTCCAATGATGTTGCAGCGCTGGATACCCGTGGTAGGTATAGAAGCCCACATCCTGATCACTGAAAAACTGCTCGATGAAGTTATGACGTCATCAGTGGTGGAATATCGTTTGCTAGCCAAATGTGGATAATGCGCGGCTTTCTCCCATATCAGCATGGATGTCCTTTGGGGCTGAGCCTTTTTTTGCCACATACTTGATAAGACCACGGTGTCAATTTTAGTGTGTAGCTGCAGTACGTATGAGGTAAGATTGCACAAATGATTGATAAGTGCGAGTGAGTATATTGGAAACAGCTGTGCACTGAGTCAGCAGAATGACTCGCCTCGCTATATGAAAAGCTTCATCTGTGTA
This sequence comes from Epimenia babai, assembly GCA_011762755.2. NCBI lineage: Eukaryota > Metazoa > Mollusca > Solenogastres > Cavibelonia > Epimeniidae > Epimenia > Epimenia babai. The sequence goes on along the minus strand of WURV02184637.1, from coordinate 5,753 downwards.
GCTTGGGTCGTTCTTGGTGAGCCTATGAACTCTTCAGCCTACTCTCGTATAAAGCTACACGAGAATGTTCGGGAAGTTTTTAGTAGTGATGAAGTAATATTAGAGTGAGCTCGAATGATCCATAAGCTAACTTTTGATCCCAAATCGATTGTTTATGAGCTGCAGAGCAATAGTTTTTAAACACGATGAAGAGACGGTTATGTCAATGTTTGTGGCGTTGATATTTATCGATAGCAAAACATTACATACATAATAAATACTGTACTCGTTAAGCCGAATAACAACTCAAGACTAATATTATCACCATGTTTATTGTCATCGTCATTATGATCACATGCATTAATAGCCGTTACCCATAATACTAACTACTCGATTCCGTAAGTTTCTGCGGCAACGTTCGATGTCCAACTGTCCGTGTTGGGAAAAAAGTGAGATCTCATTGAAATCTAGCTAGGCTTGTTTTACTTAAGTGTGTTTTGAACCAGGGATTTGGTTTAGCTCTATTGTTTTAGCTTCTTCACGTGTCAACTTGGCAGGTGTATCATCAGGCAGCTCATAAGCAAATCAGCCTCTATATTTAATTAATATAGATTAATATAGATTAATAAAAAGTTCGTTTATGAGATAACGACTTCACATAGTCTCAAGACGTGAACACTCCCGTCACCTGGAGGGAGCATCTCTAACACGACGTACTGGCCGTTTATTGGTGAAGTGCAGGTGATCACGTGATCGGTGTTATCAGCCATTTGCCCGCTTATCACATTGCACAGGCCTGTTTTCAATGTGCGCTGGTTTTGAAGTTTAAACGTTGGAACGTCGTTAGTGACAGTCAGATAGACGTTGCGCAAGTTCACACCTGAAAAAAATTATGGTAATGATATAAGTATTTTTGGTTATTGCTATTATTTAGTATGTGAATTTAAATTAGAAAAAAAGATCAAATACATTGGCTCATGCAATGTACGCAAAAAATAACTAATAATAATTAAAATCGCTTGTTATAACAGACGTACAATATAATAACACTTAAAGTTACCCAAGAGAATAAAGATATACTTACTAACCATATGAGAAGCTAAAGTTACGAATAAGTTCGCTGTATTAAATTTTATCGCGTTTCCTGCCGTTTTATTAATTTTTCTAATTCTAATCTGTTTCCTTCTAATGAGATCCCATGCTCTAGAAAGATGGATTTATACAACTCATTGGTGCAATCAGTAATGACCTATTCCATCAAAATTTAGGGTTTTGATAACATAAAGGTGTTTAGGAATGTACTGTTGAAACTACTGAAACTGATTCTAGGGGTGAGAAGGTCAGCGAGTAGTTGTGGAATTCTGGGCGAGACCTACCTATAAAAATCATATGTAAAAAGAGAGCACTTGGCTATTGCTCAAGACTACATTGTATACCAGACACCGTTCTGAAATCATCATAGTGTGCACTTAGTCAGTTAATGTAAGCAAAAGAATATTCAGAAACGCATGAATAGTGCTAATTTAGATGATCACGTGTATACATCGAGTGAGAATTTACAAGAGCGAATTATGGATCAATTTGTACAGGGATGGTTAGATGACGTCAACAAAAACAAAACGTTGCAATTTTTTCATTCGGATTTAAACAAAATTTTCTCTTATCTTGATGATGTTTATATTGATTCATGGCGACTTGCCAGCACCAAGATGCGCGTGGGCTCCCATAGTTTACAGGCGCATGTCCGGCTATACGGTGGACAGGCTTTGTGTTAACGCACATGCCTGTTATGTAAGAGTTACCGAATTGGGGATGTTTGTCATTTCACGCTTGTATACCCCGCTCCGCGTCAGATAAGATGAAGAATTCTGCCAAGACATTTCACCAGGTGGCCTACGCGCCAAAATTACTGAATTTATTCAATTAAGTCAACCAGCCGATTCCAGTTAATACTTACATAAGGGCAGTATACGTGGAGCCAGATTATTGGAGTAATTACGCCAACATTTGTGTGTGTATTTGTTTAATTTTTTATTTTCCTCCATAGTTTATGTATTTTCATTGTCGTTCTGATTCCAGTGTATTGTTAAAGAGTTTTTGTGTGGCCTATGATGTCAGAGAATATCAGGCTTTGCGAATTAAGATCAGCTCCATTAATCACGATTACCGTTGATGGTAATAGCCGAGACGGTGGTGGGTGCGGGAAACTTCACGTACCACCACGAGTACGTGTGTCGGCCGGTGGTCGCGCACGTCGTCTTGTCGCCGTCCATGGCGCGGTCCGCGCGTTCATCGTTCACCGAGCTTGAGATCCACATTCTGTTGCTGCCTGTTCAATAGCCGCCTCACGTAACACATACTATTTAAAACTTTTAGGGATCACTTCTGTAATGTATGGTTATTCGGGAAATTTCTGATGACACTATGCGTGATCAAAATTTAATGAACTACGATAGGAACGAGTAGAACTTGTCAGGTCACTAGGATAGCGTAACAGAAAGCCCGGAATGTGGTAATGGCTGACGACGATGATGACCGTGACAACAGCGTTCACAATACTGACGCCGCTGACATAAATATTCAGTGACTCCTGACAACAACCTACAAGAAAAGTTACGATGACAATACTCGACTCACCTTCCACTGTGACGTACATTGCTAACAAACATAGCACGATTGACTTCATCTTCGTAATGGTGTAATATATCTAGACTATAGTTTTATATTTAATACTGTCAATTTTGCGTGTTAATTATAACGATGCGACTCTTTCTGACTTTGGCGTTTAATGAGATTAAAGGACTACCTGCGATATTTGCTTGGGTATCGACGATTGACCTTTGACAATTGACGATCGATGACGACACGGGGCCGTTGCTAACAACCAAGTCCCGTCGTTAAGGACACGTCATGCCTGGATGTATAACCAGTCAATGGAAATCAATTTCTAGACGGTGTCATGGAATAGTTGTTCAAATTATCATCATTCGGGGCAATGGTTAAAACAGTAATAATGACGGGAGCCCATGAATTGGATAAAATATTCAACATGTTGAAATGCATGAATTTACGGAGTGGGTATTTTTCCATGGCTTTTTAGAAATTCAATTATGATTTACTGACGCTGAACGTGATTACATTACTAAAATCAGTGTATGATGACTGGTGATTACAGTGATAATTCGATTGACAAGACACATTAAGTGACGTCAAAGTCTTTGAAGATCACCTATAATTCATGAGATATCGTCGGGCGGTGGTATAAAAGGGTCGCATCGCGGTGGGCCATCAGAGCTATTTTGTTGTTACATCAAGTTGGTCGACTAATAGTCAACTATGGCATCTGGTTTGTCGTGTTGGATGTTTGTTTTTGGGCTGTATGGCTACGTATTTGCTTCGTTCAACCCAACAGGTAAAGTGCCCACATGTGATCGTTATATAACAATTACGTGACTCCAGCAAATATTTGTTCAGAAGCAATAGCAGTCACATTATGATACATCGTTTCCACCATATTGCCGTCAGCGATTCCAGTCGAGTTCGACTAGTAAATGCGAGACGACCTCGGTTCTGATCTAGGGCACGACTAAAATACTGGATATCCTGAGCCTTTCTGCGATAGAGTCTGCCATTTGTAACGCGTCCGAATATATTAACGCGATTAAAATATTGGAAAATTTGTATTATAAAGTGCGTTATGGATGTATAATGATTTAATTTTTAAAACTATATATAAAGTAGTACGAAACCAGTTACCCGTTTTTAATATTTATTTGAATCACATAGGGAGGCTACACAGCTAATAATGATTGCTCTTTTGTTACAGTGACGGTGAAATCGTGTAACCAGGATAAGATCGTCGTCACTGTGACAGACGCCGCGGACGGCGGTATCATGTATGTTCAGGGCCGCGGCTCGGCCTGCAAGCAGATCACTGTCAGCACGGAGAACGAGCACGAGTTCGACTACAAAGCCTGCAACATTCAATTCGTCAGTTAATATCTTGCTTATTGCTCGCTGTCTTGTCTAGCGCATTCTGTTGCATAAATTTTATTCAATTGTCAACAAATATTTTCCCGTGTGAGATTTTGATTGGTTCATCATTGTACTACGGAATATGTATAGTTTAATTCTTAACGAATAGCGAGTCTGCGTTTATCTAAAATACGGAAAAACAAATTAAAATTAGACTGCAGCCCGTAATGAGTTCCAATAGGCTTCTATTTGTTTTGAAAGTAAGCCCAACGTCAACAACATTCGGTCTCAGGTAGTTCTCGCCTTGTAATAATCCATTGTTTGTGAATGAATCCTTGTAGGAGGACCAGTTCCGCTTGGTGATCCAGAAAAAGGCGCTGTACCAGACAGGCGATGACCGGGTCATACCAGTTTTATGCGTTGTCGACACGAGTGATATCGTTGTATCGGCCGGCGTTAACGTGAAGTAAATCAAATCTACTGACATTGATGTTTTCTAATCAAACTGTGAAAATAAAAATATAATGATGGTTGAAATAATCGTCGTTAAGTGATTGTCACGTAAACATATTTATGACGTTTTGAAAGATTAATTGGGTTGTTTTGGAAAACCTTTCAGGTGATATTACCACGGAGTCGCTACGGTAGAGGTGGGTCTTCGTTCCTTTAACGATATAGATCTGGACTAAAAATAACTCAACCCAATAAATTTTTTTTCATTCGTAAGTCCACTGTCACCTGTTTATTTATATTGCATAAGACGACAAGTTGTTATTCCCCTTTAATAATAATGATATACACAAACACCAGTGACATTTGACAATATGGCGGATTTCATATTTTTTCTATTTGCATAAAATTTGTCTTCAGCGACAAAGACGCTGACGATGGTCAGAATGTCACGGTGAGAACGACTGGCCATATGAAACTGTTTCGCGCAGGCATCGATGTTACTGGTGGTGACGTAAAGTTGAGTGACGTCATCACCATGGAGATCGGTCTGCATGACAACTTTAAAAGCGATTTTGATATAAAGGCTCGCGAGTGTACAGCTTCGACAATCCCTATAATGAACGAATTGTGAGTGTAAGACAGTTACTCAACATGACTAAAAATTCAAGGTTGATATTTATGAATTTTTAATTATTTAATATAAATACAAATTTATTCGTGTATTTTTGGTGAATTCTCATCTCTTATTGAGATGTAAAGGGTTTTGACCGCGACGTTTACGGCGAATTATTCGTATAAATACGCAATTTGATAGGAACAAATTCTGAGACGCCGAGAGAGCGTCTTGAATTTGTCTCGTGACAAAAAACCCACCGCGCATTGTACGCCAAACGTTCGAGCCCAATCCGTACTTGTCATGAAATCAGTGGAATATAAGAATTATTATTGTTATCAGTGTATTCGCACGGATTGCTCATCAACTAATGAGAATAAAGTCTAACGTTTAAGATTATTATAACACGTAACAGCTCACAACAAAATTACACTGTATTGCAATTTATTTATAATGGATCGCAAAAACAATTGATAGGCTCACAGAAAGTTGACAAACTTTGATTTTGCATAAAGCAAACCTCGCATTAACATAAAAAAAGAAGCAATGTATCAAATAATAAAAAGAAACCACATTTTTTTCTGAGTAAATTAGTAACACGAAGACACGGATACATCATGAAGATACAATCTCATTAATGCACACAGTACTGTTTTAGTAAATATCAAGGTTTATATATATATATATATATATATATATATATATATAAATAGTGCATTTCGATACAATGAAG
>WURV02184636.1:0-29149 GCA_011762755.2 Epimenia babai | reverse complement strand
TGGCCGTCTCTAAATCGTTCCGTGATACGATGTTCGGACGCGGTTAGGACGATTTACAACGCAAATGTTCATACTCCTCCAATTCGATTGGAAACAGCGCCATAAATTATTATCGGGGGCCTCGTTGAAAATATTTTTAGGTACGATGAATGGGATGAGGTTGCACATTGTGTTTCCCACGTTTAGCAGACATCGTCATCCCAATGTAAAGATTTCACCATCCCAAATGGCCGATCTCCATAATAACGATCGTCTGACTAACTTCCTGTTTAGACTTCCTGTTCAGGGATCTCTGTAAGCCAAAGTTTACTACATCAGTTTACGACATTTTAGTACTTTATTCCTGTTAATAGTTGAGTCAAGATTTTGAATGTATATTTTAATATTTCGATAATGGCTTTAGTGCCTGTTTTGTTCACTTTACGCGGTCACTTTTGACAGCCAGTATTTATTCACATTTGTTACGTTTTATGTACTCCACAGTTTCCACTACTTGTGAGTTCGGGTAGGGTGATTAAAGTCAAGTAACTACTGTGATTAAATAAAAAAATTAATGAAATTTCACGTTACCTCTATTGGAATATTTCATTGTCTTGTAGAACATTAGAAATACTTTATTAAAATAACTAAACCCGATGAAAAGTTTTATCAACGTCGATATAGATGGTACTAATGTCGATGTAAAAGAATTATTAAAATTGGATAAAAATTTTAGACAATGTCGTTTTATACAGCATAAATTTGGTAATAAATTTGTAAATTTAGTTGTGTAATATTTACCTACAACGTTCGTATAACAGATTCGTATTGTACTATAATAACGATATGTGATTGTAATAGATGCATTTCGTATTTTCTTCATATTTGCGAGAGGTTTGCGCTACGAATTGCGTGTCGTATCAGGCGAACAGAGACAGCGTCAGACAGATAAAATGGTGCTCTCTTGATCATGTTCTCGAAAGTTAAAATGACGATATTAAATAACTCTCTGGTCCACAGGCAACCAGTACAAAGCCATCATGACAGACGCGGTGTGGTCGAGGCAACGGGTACTTGTCGATGAAATCCCGCCGGGCTGTTCTGAAACCTCAACATGCGCGAGAAACGGTTTCCGAATGCATTGAAATACAGCAATTCACGGTTTTCGATGCAATTCGTAACGAAACGAAACTCGTAGCATATTCAATCGGACCGAACCGCGGTGAATTAAAATTCTGGAGAGCTCGAATTGTCCTTTTGTGCCCCATCTTGCCGCTCTATTAGTGGAATTTTCATGGGACGGCACACCGAAAAATTATAATATAGTTGCATTCGGATTATTAAAATACAGACACAATCATATGTAATATATATGATAATATAAAATACTGCCCGCGTTGTTCCAATATTTTGTTAATGATACAAACATCACAACAATATCAGGACATCGGGCGACATTATGTTTTTTACGAAATGTGCTTTTTATATTTCCATGTTACTTTGTAAACAAAAACATAATTGGCAGGACTACCGAAAATTTTAAAGTAATAATAAATATTTCACCAAACAATATTATCTTGATAGATGTAAATATTAGAATTTTGTTCATTTGCAGAATTAACGCTTATTTTGGACATCGAGTTTCGACAGTCATGTTCGTTTGATTAATTTATCACTTTGCAATTTTATCTTTACCTCCCTTTTAAATTAATAAATACCCTGGATGAGTGACGTGTACGTTACTGAATTATTCGCTATGGTTTACACAAACAGTCACACAATAAATAGGTTAGTCAAGATGCATCATCTCGATGATTGTCGAAAATTCCACAGATTTTCAATATTTCATCTCTGTGTGATTTGCGCTCCCCCTGGACCAAACGTAGCAACGTAATCCTGGACACATCTTAATCAGACAATAGCTTCCCTTATGACAAAATTACAACGTATCAGCAAGTTAAGCTAAGCGAGAGCTATATTGTAGGATCACTCTCCCCCGCTTTTTCTCCATTTGGCTGTCTCTAGATCGTTCCGTGACAAGATGTTCAGACGGGGTTAGGGATTACCTACCATCAACATAAACAGAATAGGTTGGTTACGATTCCGCGACCTGTCACCCACTCTCTCTATGTTATTACTCTTAGAACAACGATCTCACCGACTCGACCACAATCACACGTCCGTATCGCTAGCTTTATCGTCGATTTCACCTCAGCATCTCCCAAATGGGAGCGTGTATCTGTTATACCAATCCGCATACTGGAATTCCGATTGGGCGCGATACCCAAGACGTGCCTACTAACGGAGTACGTAATATGTTTGGGAAGAGCTGTCAACACTCTGCAATCACAACAATGCGCGATAATACAGACTCTCGCAATCTTCACCATCGCGGGAAAAAACCCACAGGCCCCGCATCGATGTTGGAACTCGGAGACAAAGCCCAATAACCTCGGAGTAAGAGTAGTTATCGAGTAGAATAACCAACATGCTAAGAGTAAAAAATACGACATCGTGGTACTTCAAGTTGTTGCTGGTGAGACTAACACGGATGGTCTGTAAACATCCATTTATGCTTGTTTTACGGCGCGATAATTTTGCTAAATACCAACTACGAATCTCGTTTAAAGTCTATCAAAATAGTACAAAAACGAGCATAGTTTCTAATCTAACTTGTGAATATAATTCTCTTTCATTTTTCGCTTGAAAAATCTTTTTAAAAATGATTTTAGCGTTGTGCAATTCAAGACTGCCATACTAATGTACCAAGTGATGAGGAATCAATTACCTTCTGATATTCAATTATATTTTCTCATCAATATTTGACAAGATTACAATTCTATGTACTTATCATGAAACGCAGGCGTATACGATGTCTCGTATCTTACCCTCCGTCGGTCAGTGGTATATGTAGTCCTCATTTAATAAACGCGTATCGATGTCTCGTACATTACTCTAGGTCAATCAGCACTATCTGCAGCCGCAATGTAATACATGCGTCTGGAATGTCTCGGACATTACTCCTAGTCGACTAGCACTCTCTATAGTCCTCATTTAATACACGCGTATGAAATGTCTCGTACACTACTATTAGTCGATCAGCACTGTTTGTAGTTTTCATCTAATACACGGGTATGCGATGTCTCGTACATTACTCTCGGCCGATCAGCGCTGTCTGTAGCCATCAAGTGATACACGAGTACGCGGTGTCCAGTGCATTACCCGTAGTCGGTCGGTGCTTTCTTCACCCTGATATAGCGATTATATTATAATTGCAAACGTCAAACGGCCGAAACAGGAGGTTGGTGTGACGACTGACAAGTTAAACGACCATCAGTGATGTCCAGCTTTGTCCGTCCATCCAATTTGTCCGGAGTAATGACCACAAACCGTCACTAGCCCCCAGTGAAAGTTAGCCGATTGACAATACAGGGTAAAGACATTTGATAGGAGTGACGGACGGTGGTGACGTTGGGCATGGAGGTTCGTCGACAAGGGATTATGACTACTCAGACGTGGATAAAATACCAATTAAACCCGCTCAGTGTTACGGCCAATATATTAGCATAGAGGAGGCAGTCTCTGAGTGGTTCAGCAACATTGTAATCGACGTCGAAAACTAGGATCACTTCGATGATAATTTTAAGTGATGGCATCTGGCGTCAACTGATCATATGCATCTGTATTATATACCTGTCATTTATAACATTTCATCATTATCATAACAGGTGTATATTTTCTCGTTTCGCAAAATGCCGGTTGTTCATGCATTTTTGGGCGGGGAGAGAATCAAAGCGAACTTTCTGTTATTTAGTTCAGTCTCTCCCATTAATATTTGACAGATACGTTACATTAGTGTGAATATAAAATGAGATCATAATATAAATTACATAGACCTGAATTCGCAACTTTGAACTACATGTAAACAAAACGTGACGCGTCTTGACAGGCAGCCTAACAGGGTAATAGCAGTTAGTCGAGTGGTAGGAACATCGGACTCGTAACCGAAAGGTCGCTTGTTCGAAACTTCCCACCAGTCGACTTTCCTGCGGTGACCCTCAGCGAGTCATTTATCTCCGATTGCTGGAGTAAACCCGTCTCTAAAATGGGTACATGCTCGATATTACCCTTGGCGGAGTGATATGTGAGTATCGAAGGTATTGTATATGCGCTGAATGGCTGCCAAAAAAATTTCATTATAAACCGCATCTGAGAGCCTTTCTTGGGTGATACTTGCGGTATATAAATGTTGTACTTTACCTTTTACCTTTTAATATCAATAGTCTTCGTATACTGAGCAGGCAGACACAGGTGGTGTTTAATATTGAAAATAATTACAGTCCTTATCACGTAATTTTATTATGTGATGAACATGGCACCCATAATCTCCATACAGTTCATTGATTTAAGTGCGACATCGTCAGAAATATTCATGATAGATTATATATATATATATATTATTCCTGTAACCGATTAGGCGTGGCTATATCCTGTATAAAAGCGGGGGTCTATACTATTGGCGCTTGGGTATAATAAAAGTACAAAACTTATAGTACTAGCACCGTGCCGGGAACCGTGGGTCGGGAGACTTTTCTTCAAAAATATCAATCGTTATGCTTATGTTGCGTAAGTTACCGTGTTTCATTTAACTCATCGATGCGACGATTTGCTTTCATCTTTGCCGGTCAATAACGGCGATAAGATCTTAGAAAATTGAATGCAAAAACGAGGTAACAAAGACAGCGTTTGTCATACGTGGTCACGGCATGCGGTCAGAACGCGCGCAGCCGGGGCATGTTTTAGCTGTCATCGCGCGCCGGTGGGCGTTCACAAATACAAATGTCTTTTATAGTTATCAACAGTATACAACTGAATTTCTGGCTGTAATAATTATATATAACACGTTGACGCGCGACAAAGGTGTATTTTAATAACTCCACAGGAACGTTTTACATTGTGGGGTGACGGGTGAACGTTGTTTGATTATGAGGTGCAGACGGGATGGCTGCCCGGTGACAACTACTTCTGTTCTTGTATGTTGGCGTTTTGGATTTGCAAATAAGAAAAATACAACCTAAAATTAAAAGTGTGATAAAAGGCCTTGGTGTCGATAAGATTGTTGTAGATGTATCATAAAATGTACTCCACACGAGAATAGATCGGCATAGATGAAATTTCTTTTCAACTTTAATTTCGGACCTTTCTTTTCTACGCTGATTTGGCAATTTTCTGAAACGGGAAATGGAGGTTGTAAGTTACGTAGGATGAGTTTTAACGATGAGGTAAGATTGCTTCACACAGGGAACTTGTTGTGTCTGTTATTTCACCAATAACGCTAAACGGAATTGTACTGAATGAAAGGAATAATCTTGACCTTCGAGACTGTCGCCATAGCTGTGAGTGTTTTATAATAATAATTTTCTATAACTAATAATCCCGCTCTTAAACGCTTTATTACCTTTGCGTAAACTGTCAGTCAAAGTGGCTTTAGGGTTCACATCCAAAATAATTTCAGCTTATCCTCTACCCGCTGTACTTGGTTTCGTCTCGTATACCATTCTTCTCAACAATCCTACACGTGGGTGGCCTCTGCCTCGCGGTTCGCATAAGGTTTTCGTTAACACAAAAAGGTATACATTTTAAGAACAATATATAAATATATACACAGCCATTTAATGTAATATATATGTAAAATGTTTTGTTCCTTTGTGATTAACTTCTGATCTGAGATTCTTTTAGGGTAGATGAAGATATACAGTGAAATAAAACCGAGGAAACAGAGTAATTACATTGGTTACAGCATAACGTTGTTTTACTTGGATTTTCTTCACAACATTTCAGCTTTTCTTCTGGATTTTCGTACCCTATATGATGTATTATCTTTATAAAATGCCGTTATTTATTTTTACCCTCTATAATTTACTAGCAAATAAACTACATTTTGGGGGGTTTCAGCGTGAGAAACATGTCACAATTTTAACATATATGGCGTCGCACATAATAGAAAGCGTACCATGAAGTAAAGAAATTTACGGGCATTCTTGATGATCTCGCCGTATAATTCGTCGCTCCATGATGTCTTTCTGCGAGATTTATGCACGCAATTCTTCTATCAGCAAAAGTCGTTTGTCATGTGGACAGTTTTCGCGTCTTTTTTGTAAACAGGATGTGTTCCGTTGACTCTACACAAACGTCGAGGCATTGCTAATACATACTACCTGGCGATCGACATAAGAATTTACCTTCTGGTGACACACTCGCATTTGATTCATCTTTATTATTCGACAGCCGCCTTTTATTGGCTAGTCATTTTACGAGGCCATGTTCAACGTGGTGTCAAAAGTCGACATGTCTACAATATCCCTGTACTTAATTATCGCCTTTTTGTGTGTGCCCCCTAAACTTGCATTGTGTGTCACATCTTTAACCATAATACACTATACACCATCTTACAACATTAATTTATACGTAAACATGTATCAAAATATAAATATACTTAAATATTAATGTATTTGTCTATTTATGTTCTTAGATGAATATAATGTAATATAGGCGAGAATGTCTCGTAAATGCTAGTTTGAACATCGAAAATGTCTCCTAAATGCTAGTTTAAACAGCAGACACAGGGGCTGGTAATTAAGAGCACGCATATCAGACACTTTAACTTTTCTGTTGTCTGTGCGTGCGTGTGTGTGCGTGCGCGTGCAAATATTTAGACGGGGGGCGACGGCAACGATGGCGTTGGTAAGGCAAGCAGGAATGGCGTAATAATGCTGTGTTGCCGGGCGTGAATCAGCATGAATGACGTAATAACGCTGTGTTGCCGGGAGTAAACCAACAGGAATGACGTAATAACGCTGTGTTTCCGGGCGTAAACTAGCAGGAATGACGTAATAACGCTGTGTTGCAGGGTGTAAACCAGCAGGAATGACGTAGTGTCGCTGGGTTGCCGGGCGTGAACCAGCAGGAATGACGTAATAACGCTGCGTTGACGGGGGTAAACCAAGCAGGAATGACGTAATAACGCTGTGTTTCCGGGCGTAATCTAGCAGGAATGACGTAATAACGCTGTGTTGCAGGGTGCAAACCAGCAGGAATGACGTAGTGTCGCTGTGTTGCCGGGCGTGAACCAGCAGGAATGACGTAATAACGCTGTGTTGACGGGAGTAAACCAAGCAGGAATGACGTAATAACGCTGTGTTGCCTGGCGTAAACTAGCAGGAATGACGTAATAACGCTGTGTTTCCGGGCGTAAACCAGCAGGAATGACGTAATAACGCTGTGTTGCCTGGCGTAAACCAACAGGAATGACGTAATAACGCTGTGTTTCCGGGCGTAAACCAGCAGGAATGACGTAATAACGCTGTGTTGCCGGGCGCAAACCAGCAGGAATGACGTAGTGACGCTGTGTTGGCGGGCGTAAACCAGCAGGAATGACGTAGTGACGCTGTGTTTCCGGGTGTAAACCAAGCAGGAATGACGTAGTGACGCTGTGTTGGCGGGCGTAAACCAGCAGGAATGACGTAGTGACGCTGTGTTGACGGGAGTAAACTAAGCAGGAATGACGTAATAACGCTGTGTTGCCGGGAGTAAACCAGCAGGAATGACGTAATAACGCTGTGTTGCCGGGAGTAAACCGAGCAGGAATGACGTAGTGACGCTGTGTTGGCGAACAACGTATTTTGTACGATGATCCTGACTGTCATGGCGACTGAATCGAGGAAAATTATCATGCTGTTATTCGTATTACAATTTGTTTATCAATAAATCAAACAACGAAGTCTCATTAACAGATAGAGCCCGGAGAACAGCATTTTATATAGCGAACAAATACCGGCCGTTGTTATCCAGTAAAATTGATTCGTGTTGTATCAGTTATCGAATCTTACGCGGATACAACCTTGCCCTTTGACACCGTGTGAATCAGAGTACAGCGTCACGTGAAGTACTAATGCACTCTGTAGAGTACTAATGCATTCCTCGTAGAGCCCGAGGCAAATCTCTGACACACACTCGAGAAGGTGCGACTTCTGGCGAACGGGGCACGTCAACACGTCTCCAAGAGATTCCGTTCAGGGGATGGCACCCGTTTTGTGATATTAATCTCATGAATTCTTCCTTTATTTACCTCTTGGGCGTCTGTTGATGGCACGATGCTACACGACAATAGTCTCTATTATTAGATGTCTCTAGGGCCTGGGCGATCCTTACAGAAGTTTGTTGCCGCGGAATTTGTAGAAATAATAAAAACAATTTGTGCGAAGAATAAGAAGCGACGACCTCTTGAAAATGGTGCGCATGGTTACATCAGATTTATACCTGTAAGTATTTACAGACCTTCGGTATGGTTGCCAAACACCTTGTGTGAATATCGTTTGGCGTATATCTAAATAATGTATTTGAGTGTACGCTAACCGTGCAGTGGTTAGAAGGGATGCTTCTCACGCGAGGAGTTGTGAATTTACATACGCATAAATCATGTTTTTTTTTGCTTCGTCCACTACATTAAATGAGTAATATTTTTGTGATACAGTTTACCTTTATCACATTTGGTCGAAGTTATTTTTCGCATTTTGCCATATGAGTAATACGACAAACACATGTCGTTAGCTCTTGCCTAAGCTACTAAAGAGACCAATGGCTTTCAAGAAAACCTTACCGTGTACACATATAAATATTCTGTTACATACAGGTTATTATTTTTCATCGACGATACTGGCATCGTGGTGATATCAATTAGAAATCTCACCGCCGTGGGTGCTCTAAACGGTACTGTTTACTGAGTCTATTTTACGGGCTCATTCAAAATAAGCTTTTGTTCGCTATTTTCTAGAAATCTAAGAAATGACTGCACACACAAATCGAGGGATTGTGTAGACATTAAGGTTTCCGATTGCCTTTCGTAGAACGTTTTGCTTGTCCTGGTGGATATGGTTTCAAGAGAACATGGTCACAGTCGACGTAGTATTACATGCCTTCTGGAAATCTCGCATAACTTAACGCGCTTGTGTGTGTGTGTGCGTGCGTGCGTGCGTGCGTGCGTGCGTGTGTGCGTGCGTGCGTACGTGCACATTACTTTCATACATAACATTCACCTCTTTACGTTGTTCTTCGTATATACCAAATAAATATATAACAATCGATGAGATATTATTCTCATGTACCTGAAGATAGACAATAAATGACATAGTAGTCAATATCCAGCCATACCTGCCTATATCACCTTAACAAGAAAGATTACATGATATTGGACACAGATATATCGTTGTGGTTTATCTCTTATAGTCCTCTATTCTAAGTGCGTTAGAAATCTGAAACATCACATAATGAATGACGAATAACGGGTGGGCGAACCGTTAGTTTTTCATCTATTCACAGTTAAAACCAATTAGATGTCGTGGTTCTGAAGGATTGTTGTAGCCAAGGACAGTGTCCAGAGCAACTTTAATATGGAAACATCCCTTACAGAACTACAAGTATTGGTATTCATTTAGGTCATGGAATTGGGACATATGATTGGCCGCCCGAAACCGAATTCAGTGACGCCATTTTATGTGTGTTCTGACAACGGTGCCACGAACTGACGGGTGTCATGTGCGAGGATTAAAGATCACCGCGCATGTCATCCCAAGGGATCCGCTGTGTTAGCAGGAATATTTCCATTGGACGTAGCGCGCGTTCACTACCTAACACATTGTTCTGATGCATAATGATATGGTCGAGCAAGCCACCCGGTTTTCTGCGTATAACTAATTTATACATGGATTTTAAACAGAAATATTGCATTATATTGCTAGAATATGTATGTCGATAGCAATGACCTTGAAGTGACCGACTATTTGGAGATTATGGCCCATCATTGGTCCGATATAAAACTAACCTTTATACTGTAGTTAACATGACTAACACGTTAACAAGGGTGAACATATTAGCATAGTGACTTCATGTATTGTGGCTGGAAATCACCGTGGAGCCAAGTATCGGGTCTGACCTGACAGCTGGGCATCGACCATTCACGCCACTCGTTTCTAACGCCAACAAACACGACATACATATCGCACATCCGCGAACACTATGATAGTCGATGATTTAACTACCGTATACGCCGAATGAAAGTCAAATGTTTGCCCAAAATATGTGGTTATTAGGGTTAGTGATTTTACCGCGATATTAAACAGTTCTAGCCATCATCGGTTATATCGTTGTATACACTCTAGTTTCTTGAGGGCTGCCCATGGCCGAGATAACAGAATTAATATTAACGCGAATTAGACTCCAACGATCCAAACTCTACGCCATCTTAGTTTCACTGACTATGATCATGTCGTGTGTATGAATTTGGAACGCCACCGCATATCAAAAAGATAGAAATGTAAGCTTACATGTGTGTTAGACAGCGTTGCTAATAGTGCACTTTAAATCAAATATATTTCATTTCTTACAGGAATGACGTTATTCGAAGGCAAACCGTTATTTAGAACATTTTAGGAATATGACATCACCCTCCTGAGAATAGTAATCAAGCGGAAGACCCCCGACTGCAGATCGTATCACGAATCGGATATTTATCCACATCAGATCACAAAAAAGCTAGTTTTAGATATTTTAAATCATGTTGTTATTCTTAGAATATCTCTGCGGGGCCAAGCTATGCTTTATACACGCGGCTCAACTGTCGACCGGCATCGAACAATGGCGACCGATTGTAGGACGGCCATGTGGTGCGTTCATTCGTTGTCGATGAGCGCGCACGGCGTTTAGTTGTGCCTTCGGCCACTCGACGTGTTCCAGCCGACAAAACGATCATCTTCAAATCGTTTAGCTGATCTCTATGGATTAGAAAAACTTTTGTGATTTCTCAGTGTTTGTAAACTATTGAGTAACTTTTATGTTGGCACGTGCAATACGACTTATATAAGATAACTGACTGAACTTTTTATGTATTCTCGTATACATAGACGCTGCATACTCGACGAATTAGCAATAATTGAATAGATTGCCTAACGAAAATTCTGGTGGAACTTATATCGACTCCGTGTGACGGTGAAAAGACTGGAGAGCTTGGAACTATCATCATCGTTTTGTGGTGAGTTCGCATGGCTGGAAACTAATAATATTAATATTCCCCATAATATCCCCTACTTAATCACCTCCCTCATCTCTATATCATAATCTTTATATACAACAATACACACAGTATATCTACTCTAGATGTAATAAATGGCCGACTGTATTAAGATACGAAGGGTAAGGGTTAGGGTTGATGTGTTGGTTGTGACAGTGTGTCCTTTGATTTGTGCGCTGGGGATATATGATAATAATAATAAAGCTTTATTTAGAGTGCCGTATTATCCCTTGGTCAATAATGACAAGATGATGTCGACGACACTTTACAATGCTACTAGCTAAAACATAAACTAATGAAGTTACGTGCAATTTGGGGAGTACTGCAATGCCTAGTGGTGGTTTTACACTTAAATAAACTTGTACAATATACACACACACTTACGCTGATGACTACTTTGAATTATGAATAATTACATATAAATATGTAACACTATGTGAACTAAGAAAAACTAATGAACTATGCAGTAAGTCTCTGTGTAAGCATGGGTGAAGAGGAGAGCCGCCGTTTCGATGTCTCTTGTTAAAAATAATGACAGTAAGTTATTTGTTGGAGTGAAATGCACTGAAAAAACCTATACCTACTGATGGGACATGTGCATTTCTCTCCAGCTCTCCATAGAACCACATTGGCTACCCCTATTACCATCAAGTTATTTGTTGTACTTCGTTCGCGGGTTCGTACTCTACTCCCACTGTCTAATTCCACAGTTCGGTCGCGCAAAATCGTTCAATCTGTATGTTTCTTTGGCAAACTACATCGTCATGAAAAGTAATAACACGATGGTGACACATCAATCGAGGGCAGCGCCCCCGTTTCCGTCGTCCCACACGCACGACAAACGCGACGATACCTCGACACATCGTTGCTTTATTGAACGTAGCACGCGCTTGTTAATGTGATTGCCAGCGTCACGGTTTACCGGTATCGGGTTGTCCCGGTTTGCCGGTATCGGGTTGTCATGGTTTACCGGTGTTGGCTCGTCATTAATTACGTCGGTCGTGATACAACGCTATCAAATCCAAGTCTACTTGAACCTTTATCTCGCCCGTGTACCACTATCCCACACTGATCACGTTTTGATTGTATATTCACCAAAACGTGATAAAAGATTGATACCTTTCGATTCGCTAATCTGTATGTATCGTTGTTATATTGTAGCTTTATCGCAAAAGCTTTTAGGAGTAGTGAGAATGTGTTTTGTTGTCATAATATTGCCTTTCGGAGAAGCCTGTTGTAATTTCATAATGGATCACGCAAAGAGACATAATTGATACCTTCACACAATCACTATGTAAAAACAAAGTGGAAGGATTGATATGTATGGGTGTAGCAATGGGCTGGAATCAACCCGTTGTCTGAGCCATCATTGGCCCTTTACAAAGTTGGCTCAAGACAGTTGCGATGAACTCGATAAACGGATAAGCCTCATATATTATGGTATGTAAACACCGTTGGGTAAACACCGAGTTTGGACAAACGGATGACATTCGTCCATATGCTCCCGCAAACAGCCGACATAACCGCGGATCCCGACTAACTTCAAGTGTGTAAAAGATAACTTGATGCATCATCATTCCATTTCATTTAACAGTCGCGTTAGGCTGTGATTCAACTTATATGTATTTTTTATTGTGTTATGCAATATAATTAGTTATTTCATTTCATTTCATTTAACTGTTGTTTTAGGCTATGATTTACTTATATGTACTTACTATTGTGTTATACAATATAATTAGTTGTCACACGAAATGTATATAGGCGCTTTAGAGACATACTAGTTATTAGGGCGCCCCCAAAACAAATGTATTATTATTATCTCCCAAAAATCACGCACGTGTAACAAACAAGCAGCGCTAAAATAATTATTAAACTTCGGGCGCTTCATTTCAACACAATTTCATCTTAATATGAATGACCAGTAATATCGTCTACTCGAGACATGTATCGTCTATTCATAAACGCATCTTACGTGTATGTACGCATAAATATCTGTGTCTATTCCTGTCCGTCACGTCCAGTATAACAGGTATAGCGCAAGATCGCATCATAGACTTAATACGGTGTTTTAATTAACGTATATGAATAACTATTTTATTATAACACTATAAGAAATAAACGGATTGTCACCTTGACTGTTTATATGGAAGTTTGGGCGAAATAAAAGTACTTCATCTCCATAACAGTGTTGTCCGTGATATCTAACGTTAACGTTAAAAGAAATTACGCATTATTGATTTTCTCTCAGTCTAACTAACTGGTGCATTGCTCTTACTTCCGTCTCGATTTGTAATGCAATCGTAAATGGGGTTAGCCAATGTGGTTTTATAAATAGATGGAAAGAAATGCACAGAAAAACCTATATCTCTGAGGGAATTCGAACCCACGACCTCCGGATAACCGGTCTGGTGCTCTACCACTGGTTGTTAGAGCACCAGACCGGTTATCTGTAGATCGTGGGTTCGAGTCCCATCAGAGTTATAGGTACCACCAACCAGTGGTAGAGCACCAGACCGGTTATCTGGAGGTTGTGGGTTCGAGTCCCATCAGAGGTATAAGTTTTTTTCTGTGCATTTCTTTCCATCGATTTGTAATGGCGTTCGTTATGAGTGCAAGAGTTCGCGAGAGGAATAATCTTCTTGAGGACATTTTAACATAATGTAATTATATTTAATATGACATGTGCAGGCGCCTGTCGTTATTCGGGCGTAAGAGTGAGAAATTGAACCACTTTCTCTTAACACGAGCTGACATCTGTGGCAATACACGGATATCCACGTCTTCGTGACGTGTCGGCGGCTGGTGATTGGCGGGCTTAACCAAGGCCCTAACTTCGTGGCCCATTTGTTCCGATTGATTATCTTGAATTATTACAACGCATCTCCCGCTCACTGTCTCAGAGGCAAGATTCTTGTGTGATATAAACTCTCTGACGGCTGGCAGTAGACACCCCTCTGACAGCCGTCGTAAACACTGATTAGCAATAAGATTTGCGTAGGTTTGAAGAATAATACGTGAATGAACACAGATCGAACTCTACCCAGTTTATCTCGAGCGATTTTGGAGTATTAACGTATATTAAACGAGACAATGTTGTCACTGTAGTATCTGCAATTGCGTGGTCAAAATGTCGTTCGATTGTCGTCAACAGTTCTTCACTGAATTCACACGATTCGTTGATTTCATTGTGTCAAGTCACGTCAAGTGAGAGTTTCTCCAAGTTATACCCATGTTATAATCATTTATGTTACGAGAGAAACTATTTAAGTTATACCCACTTCACTCCGACTGATGGTTTTTCATACGGGAAATTCAGATCGATAGCAACAGCTTGCTTGACGCAAACCGCAATCCAATGGTCACATGTCAAATAAATAGTATTGATCGGGATGGGAAATCGTGTTTGTGTCTATTACTCTCTTATGTTATCGAGCATTACTCCTGTGGAGAGGTATGTTCAAAAAACTGATGCATCTGTAGTAGGCCTATTGAATGCAAATTAGCATTGTCTATGTACGTTTACATTCATAAAAATAACAAACAGATTATTGATCCACAAGAAAACTGCGGAATTTGGAGAAAGATTTTCTACGTCATAGTTGTGCATGTGCATATACCGGCTTTTATAAGAGAAAGTCCATTGCAGCTCACGAGACTTTAATGTTTTGTGGGTTGCAATGGACTTACGGAGTAACAATTACATTGTCGTTGACGTTATTAAATGATGCTCAATTTCGTAACTAGGAGAAGACAGGGGGTCATGTTCCACCGGTGGACCATTATTCTATTCCCACTCCAGCCGGTTTACGATCAGCAAGGTTTTTTACTTGATAAAAAAGCGCTGTAAGCCCTATGTCTGTGGTGGTCTGCGTTGCCCTTGAAGAGAGGTTATACATGGAGGTTGTCTCTACGATGTGGCTGAGTTTCGAATGCTGATGACAATCGGGTGGCGCTACATGTTCGCCATCTCGTCATTTCATATTAAATAGTCATCCCTCTATCGCATATATAGCACTGTGCTAAATCAGTAGGCCGTCCATGATATTAAAAACCAGTGGGGTGAAGAGACGTAGGTGAACTGTTGCCCTGGACGCAGTCGTTTGCACTACGGCAATTTCCCAACAATAATAAATAGAGCTAATAGAGTAATAGCTTAGCGTAGCTAAGCTTCGTAAATGATAAAGACGGATGACTCGGACAATTGGCGAATAACTTAGCCTAGCCTTGAAAAGGGTAGAAGCCGATGATTCAGACAACTGGCGAATTACAGCTTAGCTTTGAAAAGGGTAAAAACTGATGATTCAGACAACTGGCGAACAACTTAGCCTAGCTTTGAAAAGGGTAAAGACGGATGACTCAGACAACTGGCTAATAACTTAGCCTAGCTTTGAGAAGGGTAAAGACGGATGACTCAGACAACTGGCTAATAACTTAGCCTAGCTTTGAAAAGGGCAGAAACGGATGATTCAGACAACTGGCGAAAAACTTAGCCTAGCTTTGAAAAGGGTAAAAACGGATGATTGAAACAACTAGCAAATAACTTAGCCTAGCTTTGAGAAGGGTAGACACGGATGACTCAGAAAACTGGCTAATAACTTAGCCTAGCTTTGAAACGGGTAAAAACTGATGATTCAGACAACTGGCGAATAACTAAGCCTAGCTTTGAAAAGGGTAAAGACCGATGACTCAGACAACTGGCCAATAACTTAGCCTAGCTTTGAAAAGGGTAAAGACCGATGACTCAGACAACTGGCGAATAACTTAGCCTAGCTTTGAGAAGGGTAAAGACGGATGACTCCGACAACTGGCGAATAACTTAGCCTAGCTTTGAGAAGGGTAAAGACGGATGACTCCGACAACTGGAGAATAACTTAGCCTAGCTTTGAAAAGGGTAAAGACGGATGACTCAGAGAACTGGCGAATAACTTAGCCTAGCTTTGAAAAGGGTAAAAACTGATGATTCAGACAACTGGCGAATAACTTAGTCTAGCTTTGAAAAGGGTAAAAACGGATGATTCAGACAACTGGAGAATAACTTAGTCTACCTTTGAGAAGGGTAAAGACGGATGACTCAGACAATTGGCGAATAACTTATTCTAGTTTTATAAAGTTTCAAAGCCGGATGTCTCAAACAAACTGATTGAATACAACCCTATTCCGCCATACACAAAATAATGAATGTAATCCATCTAACACCATTAATTCATTACATCGCCGTTAATATTCATGAGGGTATACATGCCGTTAATATCATGTTGGCATTGTATCAGAAAAAAAAGTATCGCTATCGCATGCAGTAACATGCCTATTTTAATTCGCAATATAGAGTATTATTTCTATTTACTTATTGAAAAACTTATTTTTCCAATAATTACGTACTACGGGGGTGAATATTTGAAAATGAGTTTTAACTAGAATTGAAATTTGACTAAATCTGTACCTGCATGTAAAATATTCCACTTAATCATCGGATACCTATCTCGATAGAACGCATCATGGATGTGTCGATGGACCGTATTCAGACCAGTGTTTTATCGCGTCTGCAAATCATATGTAACCCGCCGTTTTCTGCCCGCGCGGAGCAAGAGTCATCTAATATTCACAGAAATATCAATGTTTTACCGTTCTAACGTCATTATGTTACAGCTTATGCTAGTCTTCAACCGATTTTTTCATCGCCACGTCAGCGCCAGTAATGCTATGGCTAGAATCACGGCTTTCCACGCGAGAGGTTACGAGTTTCGGAAGCGATTCTTCCACCACGTAAAACGAAAATTTGTGCCCGATCCTAGAAAAAGATTTATGGGGAAAATGGTGATAAATTTTATAATCGGTATGAAGAGACAATATTACGTATGACATTTACTACCATTTAACTTAGAACTAAAAAAATGCTTTTCCTTTCTGTCCTACAACGTCGTATAAAATTGTTTTATTTCCTGAATCAATCAGCAGAACAGTATAAAGGGAAATTTTAAATACTTTTTCTTTAAATCTAACGTAAATTTTTATCCCGAACCAGCGTTTGTTGTCGGACGCAGTATATTTCCGTCTACTTGGTCCTTTTTGAAATGAAATAATTATTTTGATGGTGTAGTGATGGTGTAGCCAGTAACGTTATGTATAGTGGTTCCCTATAAATGTATTTATAAATATATCGACACATGTTTTCGAGTTGCACGATGAATGTACTCTTCAAACGGCTGTAGGCCTCAAAATTGTGTTTTAATCGCAAACACGTCTGACATCGATCGATCTGAGCTCTGTATCATAATACGTACTACTTACCTATATCAGCAATCATAAGCGGAACACCTGGTGGATCACACCACTCCAGCGCGTGTCGTTAAATTAACCCTAAGCTAATTACCTAGCGCCGATACCATCAATATGATCGCAGTATGCGAACAGTTAACAGGATAACACTCCTTCCATGACGTGTAATAAACTGAACGACAAGGATACTCCATACGGTAAAAATGATGTTTTTTACGAATAACGTAATATTTATTCATTAGCAAAGCGTCACTATACGCATTCAAGTCATGTTTATTGTTTCACTCTTTATTACTTATTTCCATAACAGTTAGAGAAAGATTTTGAGCGTTAGAGTAAATTGATCTTTTTACAAGGGAGGCTAAAAGTATGGTTATTTCACCGTATATGCTATAGAGTAGGTTGCTGTAAAAATGAGAAACGTAAGGTGTGACAATGGTCATATAAGAATAAGCACGGGCAACTAGCTTTAAGCGGAGGAAATTAGCTATGACAATGGGGAGGAGTGGGCTGCAGTAACTATGGGTAGAAGTAGGTAGCTACAGCAATCGGCAGAATTAGATAGGTGTAACTATGGCCAGAGGTAATTAGCGGTAACTATAGGCAGGAGTAGGTAGCTATAGCAATGGGCACATAGTAGCAGTAACTATGGGCAGAAGTACGTAGCTATGGTAATGGGCAGATAGTAGCAGTAACTATGGGCAGAAGTACGTAGCTATGGCAACGGGAAGATAATAGCAGTAACTATGGGCAGAAGTAGGTAGCTATATTTATAGGCATGAGTAGGTAGCTCAAGCGAAGCGGAAGCAATGCACACAGGGCTACAAGAATAGGCTACGTGATCAAAACCATGACTGGTCAACACCAAAAAAAAAAAACAATTTCGCATTGTAGCAAAAAATGTAGTTGTAGGCATCGCCATTTTTTTATACAACAGATAATGTAAAACACCTCAAACAAAAAACAAGAGGTTCTCTCTCTGAGATTACAGAATCTAGTTACGTTGTGTTGTCGGTTATTTTTCAGGCGTTGCGATAACAAGAATCCATGGACAGCTCGAACCTAACCGGCGTATTCCTAGCGATGCTTGGGATGGACAACGCCACGTACAACGATACCTTTCTCGATGGCACAGCCGACGTGAGCACACCCGGGCATGTCGACGACGAGTCCGGGGACATCTATTTTCTCGTCGGAATGCTTTCGGTGTTTGCGGTGGTTGGAACTATCGGTAATGCTCTTATTATTTATGTCTTCTCGAACATGTTGAAACAAAAACTTACGTCGACTGTGTTTATTCTGACGCTGGGAGGCACGGATTTCTTCACTTGTTGCGTGACCATCCCAAGTACGATCGTCACAGAGTACTACCACAATCTCATGTACTACGACATCCCGTGCAAAATTTACGCCTTTCTAATGACGACGACGGTTCCGTATTCTTCGTTCATCATGGTCGCCATTGGGATAGACAG
Organism: Epimenia babai; assembly: GCA_011762755.2. NCBI lineage: Eukaryota > Metazoa > Mollusca > Solenogastres > Cavibelonia > Epimeniidae > Epimenia > Epimenia babai. The sequence goes on along the minus strand of WURV02184636.1, from coordinate 10,294 downwards.
GTATCTTTGCATCTGCAGACCGTTTTTGCACGCCATGAACATCCGGAGAGCGAAGATTTTGGTGATATCAATGGCTTGCGCCCTGTTCCCGTTCGGCATGATTATATCACTGTTTTACGGCGTATACAATCGAACGGAATACAGCAGCATCGAATGCATTGTCCAGATATACAACGAATCGATTGACTGGCCATTCAACGGTAGCGTGTCCCACCGGCAGACATTTGTTAACGAATCGGGATACTTCCGCAATGAAACGGGATTGTTTCGTAACACCACGTGTGGGACTCCCGCGGACATCGTTTATACGGGAGAATGTAAAGCCAATACCGTGATATTTCCTTTCGAAATGTTCAAAGCGTTTCAGATCATACATTCGTCTTTTTTCGTCGTTGCAATTGTCATCGTGTTCATTCTCTACGGAGCCATTCTCAGGCGAGTCTTAGCGCAGAATAAAACACGCGGCGGATTTCATCCGTTCAAGGACTGCTGCAACAGGAAACCTCGCCGCGGGGACTCACGCCTCGCTCCAGCCAACGGCGACGTGACTAACAACGTCGAAAAGAGCGAACAGCCCGGTGAGCAGACGCATTCTCTCAGACTCAAAGGAATTCGACGACGCGGTTCTAAGAAAAGTGATAAAATGCTCATAGCAAATCTAAAAATCGCAGGAACGTTGTTCACAGTCACGTTGGTTTTTGGCCTGGCGTTTCTGCCCGCGTGGCTTATGGCCCTGCAATTAATTCACTTTAGGATCCGTTTGTTTTATTCATATTTTGTATATAATATTGCTAACCCTGTTATTTATGCCTTCTTGAATCCCTCCTTCCGAGAGCAATTGAAACAATTATTCCCCTGCTTTCGTAGGAAAACTCGCAGTCGCTCGACCAACACATGCAACACCACCTTATAACTAATACCTGCCTATAACGATCCTCGACCAACACATGCAACACCACCTTATAACTAATACCTTCCCATAACGATCCTCGACCAACACATGCAACACCACCTTATAACTAATACCTGCCTTTAACGATCCTCGACCAACACATGCAACACCACCTTATAACTAATATCTTCCTATAACGGTCGGTACGGATAGCCGGGTTAATTTATTTCGCTAATTCGAATCATTGTCAATTTGAAAATAATTAAATGCATTATTGAATGGAATTGTTGAGAAGTTGAAACGTATCCGATGATCTCTCCACATTGTGTAAGATTTCGATTCGTCGTGTACAATTTCGTGAAATTAGTCTAAGGTGCCCCAATCACATTGTAACTGTCATACATTACGGCGGAAGCGAGCCGTAGTCTATCACTTGTTCGATAGAATCGATAAGTTGACTGGATTGAACATCTTTCAAACTCTTAATATGACTCACGACAGCGAGCGTAAATTGGGGAGGAAATGTTGAAACCAATTGTTAGATAAGACAGTTGAGTTCAACGGATTTGATAATGGTGTGAAGGCACTATTATGATCGTCTATAAAAATTATCCTCTATCATATAAGCTGATGGGGACAGGTACCGTGTAGTTAGATCGCTGGACTCGATTGCAGAAAACATTTGTTCAAGCCCTCGTTCTAGACGGTCTATTAATATGACCACTCCAACATCTAATGGTTTCAATGTACCCGATCTTCAGCTATGTCCGATTTACCGGAGTACGCATGTGAGCACTTGAGAATCCATTCGACATCGAAACTATCGCATTAATGTGAATTCACAAAGTACAAATGGCCACATTCCGTGGTTTGCGTCGCGGCGGCGATTTTTCCGCGATCGTAAATATGGCTAACCATGTTTGGTAAGATAGTATCAAACACACAATATATACCAACATTGTAATTGGAAATACACCCCCTCCCCACCCACGAACGCTTTTAATTTCAGTCTGTAGTACGTACATATATTATATACTAAGCTACTAGTGTCGTTGGGAAATTCACCAAAGGGAGCGCTACGATTGCTTCGACGAGCTCAGGATGTAACGTTGTTTTCTCACCGAGGTAACAAGCCTGGACTACTCTTGTTGTCATAAATTAATCACCCAGATAGCACACTTCGGTTACCATAACGGTCAAAACACATGACTGTATGACGCCGAATGTATATTTGACAGCAGTCTCGGCGAATTGCATCTGATATGTCTATCAAATATTATTATAACTAAGGCAGTTCGTCTCAAGTATATGAATAAAACAGCAAAATCAATACTCCCCATATGACTACGTAATGCTCTTCGGCTTACGCCAAACCCTGCGCGTTTTCACGACGAAAGCCAATCTATAGACTTATATCGTATGTCAATATTTACCATCGATAGAGATTTTGTCCGATGTAAAACGATACTTGATATTCCTCAAGCTAAATCCATGCGCAGTGAATATGCGTATATGTGCGCAGTAATAATGTGTATACTATTATATTGAGAAAACATCTAATGAAAAAGGGTAAATTTTACTGTTATATTATACCATTCTTTTGTTTCTTTGGAATAGCAGGAGTTTTTTTCGTATAACCAAGTGAGACTCATTTATGTTTGCTGTTTAACTTACAAGTTTCTTTGACTCTTCTATGCAGTCTAAAATGAATTGGTTTCATTTGGTTGTGCTGGATCGTCTAGAAGGATTTTTGGTTGTAATATACAGTTTCACAAGAGTTTACTTAGTTACACCGTACAGTCCAACAAGATTTTCTCTTGTTAGACTGAGAGAAAAGGAAGGGCAATGAAATGTCTCTCGAAAATTTCTACATTTCTTGCTTTATTGCATACTATAAAATTCATATCAGCGATCTTTCGTAGCCTACAATTTTTTTCATAATATGCCAATCACGAAAATCGTTCTCATTGCATTATAGTGAAAGACGCTGGGTAAAACGCAGAATCTCTGTTTTTCAGCAAGCTTAATACATTATTCAAGTTTTAATTGCTTATGGAAAGTGCAGTTTGTCATCTTCATAAACTAAAAAAAAAAAAAACGAAAAACATCATATATTCAAACTGGGTATTTCATTATCAACCCTGCACACAGTAAGAGCTGCAGTTGACAGAGGCAAACCGAACGCGAAACCTAGAAAGGCTTGCTGGGTCACTCAGGGTGCTCTACGCTGAGTCGACACACAGGGAAGTAGCTGCTAAGCCTCGTGTCAACCGGAACACCATCGGTCTGGCTTGGAATTGGCTTCAAAGGAGAATGTAGGTCGGAGCCTTAGTGAGCTAGGCTGGATAAAGGTTACGACAGGACGGCAAGACAGATATTTGCTAAGTGCTGCTGGAAATCACACTCATGGCCCGGTATCTACAAGATAGACCCGCCTGTCTCGGAGAACTGGATACAAGTGACGTTGTTTAACCTAGTCTCGTTTGTGTTTTAACTGCCACCGTGGTTGTATTTGAGTGCGGGGGAATCTGGATGGCTTGCTAATGCTTTTTGGAAAAAATGTTAAAACATTCTACAACATGCTACACATTTATTCTATATTCCCTTTTGTATTTTCAGTGCTATATGAATTATAACTAGCGATAAAATTCGATCTATGGTCTTTTCACAATGTTCGTAATTTCTCAAACTGTTTATCATCAGAAAAAGGTGTTTGTTATTGTTTGTAACTTCATTACCGGTGACTAGGAACGAACTATCAACCCTTAATATATCTTGCCACTAAATTCACTGTTGATTTTGTATTGTTGCTTATTGTCACCAAATGTATGGCTATCAGTTGAGTATTTATATCGGACTTGTATCCAAAAGATTCTTATTGTAACGTGCGACTGAGATGTAATTATTAATTAGCACCATAATAGAACGGATAGAACGAAAATCGATCCAAATGAAAAGGCCTCCCCTTTTCGTTTTATCCGTGGCGTTTTTTGTAGATAAAACGCCTTGCACCCGGTCTGAACAGCCCTGACAGTGAGGTTACGTAATGGTCTCTTTCGAGCGATGTGGCTGTGCTTCAGATGCGATCTGGATAATCTTACGTCTTGGCTCGCTCGTCATTATAAATAATCACGGGATATCGCAGATTTAGCAGTATGCGATATACGAGAGATGTCTGTTGGCGTTTTGAGCAAATAATGGCCAGTTGTATGCCCACAGTCGCTGTTTTTTACTACAGCGCCCCCACTGATAGCCCCACTGGGACCAATCCACATGTCGTCTTGACGGGCTAGCTTCGTAAATTACCAATAATGGCTCATACTGTCAGCTGGGGATAACTCGCAGCCTCTCTTCACAAAAATACGTAAGTTATTGTAGCTAAATGATTATCAACGCTGATATTTTAATGCTGTATCATGATTGATATATCAAATATTATTTAAGTGATTAACCTTATGTCATCTTTGGTATTTTTTATCTCTAACCATAGGTCTCATTTCCTTTATTCCCTCATTATCATCACACAATAGATGATATTTTTGCAAAAACGTCATGAAAGTAATTTTGGCGAAACTTTTGCATTGTCAAGTTCGGTAATACCCAAGGTTTCGGAAAATTCCCTCCTCTTACTTCGAATTAAACGTCAATCAACCTTAGTTAATATCAGACTTTCCTCCAAAGATAACCCAGTTTTGACTCTGGAACATCCATATCTTCACTGAATATTCCTATAGCTATGTCTATAAGATGCATCACTAACTAGAGTGTGCAAATTTCGACCTTAAAACTGACATACGCAAGTACATGCGGAAGTGAATTTCACAATTAATATTTCTATAATTTCAGTGTTTACGTCTCAATAAGATGTCTAACTTAACTTGTACAAAACAATTTTTTATAATTACAATTTTAGGTCAGGATTAAAGGGAAATTCATTTTTTTATTAATTTTTTTATTCGTTGTGATTCTAGTCCCATAATTAATTTGTCCCATATTTCGTATTGTGTCTTATAAAAGATCAGAAATCTGTTGCAGTGAGATGATATAGCTTACCTAGATACGGGCAGTAACACCACTGTACATAGTGTAGAAAGTTGCGTGTGGCAGTGTAGAAAGTTGCATGTGGCTAACGAATGTCAGGCATGACATTGTTTGAATGGTTTCACAAATTGAATAGCTGTACAATGCGCGACTTGTTTTACCAATTATGATACGCTCTGAATAATAATGTATAGAAATGATTACACTTGCGAGCAAAAATAAAATCTGTTGAATATAATTGAGTTTTTTTTGACTCATTCACTATGATACTTATCTGTGTGTGCTCTTGACAATCACGTCGATGAAGTTTCGATTTGGTTTTCGACTGGATTGCTGCAGAGGAGTGCACAGTATTTTAGTTACATTCTTTGTTACTTAGTCTCTGGACCGGAAGTGACCATAACCGTTCTGTAACCGCAAAGGAAAACTTACCTGGGGTGAAGTTACGTGGTCTTAGTAAGAGCAGCCTCCCGTATACACGTTTAGAACGATCACTGTGCATTTCGTGAAAATTTTGAACTAAAAACTCCTATTTGTGCTCTTCACCGATGCATTAATGTTATTAGCGGGTACACCTAGCTGACTGTACAGTTTGCAGTTTAGGATCAGCGCCTAATTATAACTTCTTCCATTAAGGCAACCGTGGAACGAGTTGACATCCGATAAACGGTGCGCGCAGTTCTGTAGTTCGATTTCTGTATGGTTGCAACTGCGCTTCAGCAACCTCGACGTTGATATCTTAATATCGCGACACAACATGCCCGATCTTGACCTCGTTTACGGGATTGGCAACTCGACACTATATGTCTAAACTATTATAATTACAAATATCGCAAGTCTGGAGTTGATGGCGCTGTTCCTCCACTATGAATCAAGAACTTGTTAATTAATCATCGATAGAGCCGATGTTGAGGAGTGCCTTCAATGACTTCATTATCTGGTTTCTAAGTTAATATTCTCTCTTCTATAAATATCATAAACGAATTAATAATTGTAGGCGCGGTGTTTACGCCTCCCGATCACCTACAGACGAGGGGCGACACGTTCTCCATATCATGTTCCATACCTTACATATCCTCGGCGAATCTACGGTCTTCTTGACTAATCACTGACATGATGGAACGTTTTCAGCCGAGGGTCACTATGAAAAAAATTCCCAATAATCGCGTGTTTTCACCAAATTTGTCATACTATTCCAGCCTTTGAAAAGTCGCCATAAAATATAGACTCTGTATTATAGAGGTCACTTTAACACAACAAAGACATGATAATCGACACACGTAAATACGATGATTTAAAAAATGTATTTGGTCGATTCTCGCGGAACTGGAACAAAAACACCACGAACACTTTTTAACAAATATGTATGTCTTTGCGGCTCAATAGTGCTTGCAAAAAATGAGATGCGTATAGTAGTACAGCTGTTATTTTACTCTTGTTACCGCGAATCACACTAATAGCATCAATGCTACTAGCGAAAAGGCAGGTTGATTGTATAAGAAACAATTTAACAAAAATATAAGACACATATGACTTTTTCGATATAATCAAATATTTACTTTATGGTATAATTACATAAATATGTCTATATTTGATGTGTGAATTATATGGGAAGTTTTTTTCAGAAATTTTATTACACTTTTATACTGGCGTTTCGACAAGATCTAAAAGTGTAGAAAATTAAAATAATTTTGTTGATCAATACATATACTATCTTGAGAAAAACTAAATAATACAATTTGATGTAAATTCCTTTTTTAAGTACGTCAATCTATGAAATAGTTTTTATTCGCACTCTACATTGCATTTCATGTTCAAAAAGACGTGTGCCTATTTAAACTAAACGTATTACGTAAAGCTTTTGGGTGATTATCAAGCATGCTTTCGCTGCGGGGCATTTTCTGTACCCTTTTACAGTTATATCCGCTTCCTTATTTCTCGTTGATTTCTATGGTTTTTTTATCTTTTCATCAGTTTACTTTATTTCAACATTTCATCAGCATTCGCCTTTGTCGTCAGTTGCCTCTTTGTGAGGACTTTTTTCAGCATGTCACGTCGGTAAATACAATTACATGCCATGCATATAATGTATATATAGTAAATAGTTATTCGTGTAAATAACTCAAATCTATATATTCAACGTAATAATTGAAATTTATATTGTTAATTCGAGAAAGTTACGAGCGAAAAATCCTATCTATGGCAGAAATAGTACAAACATTCGAGAGAAATCTCGCTGCAATATTTTTGCAATAACAAGCGAGCACGAACAAGAAGGCATGGACGCAGAACATCGCTAAAAGTCGGTACAATCGGCAGATCTGGAGACGTGCGCGCGCCCTCTGTGATTGAGTTTCGTCAGGGCCTCACTTTTGGTTTGCTAGCTGCCTCGAATCATCCATCATAATTACATCGCTGCGTTTCGCCCCTCCCAACGAAATGTCCCGCACCCCCTAGACTTATCCAGCCGCTGGCTTGCAATTTTTGCGCCGTAAGCAGCATTATCAAGTGTCAATAATCTGCTATTTTTGCTGTTTTCGAATTCTATTCTGTGGGAAGATGACACTCTCAGTGGCTATAACCGAACAAACTGAAACATGGTGGAAAATAAGATGTAACGGTGTGAAAGTGACATAGCTTGTCAAGTCGTAATAGATGACAGGTCCTCGTCTGGCTAACGTAGAGATAGGTTTTTATCTCATTGTCGTGTTAAATTTGTGTCGCGGAACAGCAAATAAAAAAATATAATATTCAATCGAAACTAAGTCATTTCTTAAAATACATAGTTCTGCATACGCGGATAAATGCATTAATATTTTAGTATAGTTTAACCAAACATAGACAAAAGTTGTCAACTCAGACAGATTCGCCGGTTTGGTTAACTTTTTATTGAAGTATGCCAGCGATTCAGATTAAAATTCATCAGTCGCTCAAGTATCGCCCGGGAACTGCTGTATCGAGGGGGCAATCCATTTTCGAAACCACAGTTTTCCGACGAGCGAAGATGTTGTATGATGACGTTTCTGAGGTTCTCGTACGCCCTGTCGGACACTTATCTAGGAGTCTTACCAAGATAAGTTATCTGCTGTTTGTCTTATATTGAGTAATTAGTACCCTAGGCATAATAAAACTGAGAACGGTTTATTTTATGTATTTTCGCTCGAGATCGTGCGTGAGAAGGTATAATTGTGTGTCGATGCGTCACCTCGTGCCATTACGGGCGAACTTCCCGTAGCGCCGTGAACCCATCCGTTGCAAGCAGCGTCAACGACAACTATTGCGTAACGTCTATTGCATAAGAGACATCGGGCTATGTTTCACTGATGTCCCTATTTATTTATTCTATTTACCGTATATACTCGCTTATAAGACGACTCACTTATAAGACGACCCCCTGACTTTAGAAACACAAGAGTCAATTTTAGCGTTGACCCGTTTATAAGACGAGGCGAACTTTTATTCATAATACTGTACTGGAAATGTAAATAAATCTAATTGTGACTGTCCCACGCGTTGTCGTCGTATCTAACCAGAAATACACAGTAATATACAATACAATTTACACATAGAAAATACACATAGTTTCATATATAATATAGATATAATAGAATATAGCGATTGCTGCATTATATATAACTGTTTTGTTAGGCTACGCGTACTTTCTTTTGTGTTGTACAATAAATGTATATAGGCGCCTTAGAGACATACTAGTAATTAGGGCGCCTCCAAAATAATTATTATTAGTTTTCTTTATATATAATATAATATTTTATATAGATATACATAACACATAAGAATCCATGACTGGGAAAACAAAAACAGTATATATAACATTTACATTATTTTGATGTTTTCTAATCTTTTTAACTATATTTTCATCTTCTTTAGTTGTTAACATCGGCGATCGTTGTATTAGTAGACATGCAATAGCGAAATAAAATTCGTTTTTGTTTTCATTCGCCATGACTGAGCTTTTATATGTATTACGAATTTACGATGATGCCCGTATACTCGCGAGATGTCAATCCATTTAGAAACTTCTATACTGCCGGTTTAAGCATCCCCCACGAGATGCCAGCCGCTAACCCGTTTTGCCACAATTCCACGATGATAGTCCGTGACTTCCGTGCATAAAATACAAAACCCATGGCAAACACATAATATTATAGATAAGGTCTCAATGGTGTCTGTCACGCCCAAAACTGTACGTATATGAGAGGCTATTTCTAAATCATTACCGCTCATGCGCTATGTACATCTCTTGACTTAACGTCATTCCACGACAAAAAAGGTAATTTAATATTCTGGGGGCTTTTTGGTCACCGTACACCGAAGGGACGAAGATTCACATCCGCACGGCACGGCCTTCAAATCGAAAAAAGGCGAAGGGTGCAAATATTCACCTCCTTCCCTCTCTTACCGACTTTTCGCCATGCTGATTGAACGGTAAGGTTTGGATTAGAATGTCATTTTTTAACAACGGAAGTCGTTTGCTAGATGTTTACGTCGGAAGCGTGAGATCAAGAGGCTCAAGCATGAAGACGCACGTGCCCCGTGATCAGTCAAATTACAATACAACAGCTTCGACGGTGGTCGGGGCGAGGTGCGTGGTTTCTGCCGTATGCCAAAAAGTCTATAGAGTATACAGGGTGCGGAGTTCATCAATAATCTATAACTTCAGATATTTGCCTTACCAAGATGTCATCTGCATTTATTTTTAGCCTAATTTTTATGCGTATGGCCAATAAGGAAAATAATATATTCATGATATAAATACAATAGCTACAATAGTTTGAGTGGTTACCTCATAAAGTAACCATGATTATATCATATAGGAGCATTATTTGTTGGCATACAGCGAAAGTTTATTTCAAACGCAATCTGATGGAATATTCGATTTGATAACTCAATAACACGACGTGGAAGCCGTTGGTGTGCAGCCAAGGCGAATGAGCGTGATCCTAAACTCATCACGTTCGCATGCCTTCCGTACAAATACCAAGTCGGTTGTATAAACAACACCCGCTGGTAGTTTACTGAACTCTGTCAAATGTCGAACAATTTGCTTGACGTACGCATCTGCCGCTGGCTACGTACGGAAACTGAGACCCCGACGCTACTCTGAAGACAAAATAATACTACCAACCAATGCGTCGGTTACCCGTCAATCGTAGATTACTATTGTCGGTTACGCGTCCTGTCCGAGACTTGCTATTCAGTTGGAATGAATCGATGCCAGTCCCAAATCGTACAAGTCAATATATATATACATATATATAATATATATTACTTTCCTCACTTATAATTGGCCATCAACATTGTAAATATTAGTCTAGGTTATGTTAAACGAAAGCCACTATT
>WURV02184625.1:0-12932 GCA_011762755.2 Epimenia babai | reverse complement strand
TTGTCGGGTCTCTTTTGCCTCTTATTTGTATCTTTAAATATTTTTTATCTCTTTTTTATCCCTTTTTATCTCTTTTTCATCCTTTTTCCTCTCTTTTTTTCAGGTGAGCGTCTTGAGGCCTCTTGGGCCTCTTGTATTATATTATTACTTGATATAAAGACTGATATTGTACTGGTTAAGTGGAAAGAGCATTAGATCAGTAGTCAAAAGGTCATGAGTTCAGAACAGTCAGCCAGTCAGCTCTTTTGTGATAATCATCCTCAGGTAATTTATCCCCGATTGCTGGAGTAGTTGATCTGTACTGAATAGCTGCAGGTAATTCATCCCCGATTGCTGGAGTAGTTGATCTGTACTGAATAGCTTTAGGTAATTTATCCTTGATTGCTGAAGTAGTTGATCTGTACTGAATAGCTTTAGGTAATTTATCCTTGATTGCTGAAGTAGTTGATCTGTACTGAATAGTTGCAGGTAATTTATCCTTGATTGCTGAAGTAGTTGATCTGTACTGAATAGCTGCAGGTGATTTATCCCCGATTGCTGAAGTAGTTGATCTGTACTGAATAGCTGCAGGTAATTTATCCCTGATTGCTGAAGTAGTTGATCTGTACTGAATAGCTGCAGGTAATTTATCCCCGATTGCTGAAGTAGTTGATCTGTACTGAATAGCTGCACGTAATTTATCCCCGATAATGCTGGAGTAATTTATCTATACTGAATAGCTGCCATCAATATTTATTGTAAGCAGCATCTGAGAGCCGCCATTGGCTGATATTAGCGCTTGATAATCTGTTGTAATTCACCTTCTACCACTGTTTGCTACAGAAGCACACATTGATGGGTGTGTTACTCGAGGCGGGAGGTTGTGCTGCCTGGGCCGATGGTCACCCCGCGCCGTCACCCTTCTACGTGGATCGTATCAAGGCACTCATATCCGAAATCGATATCGCCGGTCTGACCGTGTGCTTCGATAAGATGTGAGAAATATACTGTACACAGTGATTAGCTTCGATAAGATGTGAGAAATATACTGTACACAGTGATTAGCTTCGATAAGATATGAGAAATATACTGTACACAGTGATTAGCTTCGATAAGATGAGAAATATACTGTACACAGTGATTAGCTTCGATAAGATGAGAAATATACTGTACACAGTGATTAGCTTTGATAAAATGTGGGAAATATACTGTACACAGTGATTAGCTTCGATAAAATGTGGGAAATATACTGTACACAGTGATTAGCTTCTCTACAAAACTTAGCTGTCGGGGATTGGAGGTGGGGTTGCCATGCGTATGTAACAGGCTGGGGTATCCCCATTGTCTGGGCCGTTATACGTCCCGTACAAAAACTAGTCTGTTGTCAACATGATGAACGAATTTTCCTATTCTTGCGTCTGTGACAGACATATTTTTATAAGACTTAATCGGGCATCCACACTGACCTTTCCACCAGATAAAGTTTACTTGTTATATAAAAGCTCGTGTTAATATTTACGTCATTTAGCCAAAATGTCTAAGGTTTTTCTGTATTTTACAATGTGGCGAACAGGGCCACCCCATCTCAGTCTTCTGACTAGCAAAATCAAGCATCTCATATCCCACACAAGACATTGGTACCACAGTGTCTCATTTTCATCCTACACCCCCATTCTCATCTTCACAAGCATGAGAGATGAACATTCTTCATAATCTATCAGTGTCTGTAAACCAAACAAGTACCCAAGGTTAGCGACTGTAATGAAATCTAATTTTTTTTGAAGATTATCTCTATTACCAGTTATTCTATTCTGGACTTGATCTGTCCACAGTTTGACTGGCATGTCCGCTGGCCCTAGTCTTGTTGGTGCAGACAGGTTCATTGCGCTCCCTGGACGAACTAGGGAAGATGCTCCACCATCACCAACCAAGCTAATGTCACCCAAACTGAGTATGTTTTCTGTTTTAACGCGATGTTAATGAGGGTAGCCAATGTGTTTCTCCAAATAGTTGGAAAGAAATGGACGGAAAAAACAAGCAATAATGTTCCATCAGAGGTATAGGTTTCTTTTCTGTGCATCTCTTTCCAACTGTTCGATTTTAAACTCACCTAACGCAAATTCAGGCTCAAGATATCGTACAATAGATTTATGTGCCAATTTATGTGTTTTTGACATTGCGTTTAACACACTTAGTGAAATTATAATTGCACTATACACAAATTTTGGCTGCATTGACTTATAAACAGTAAACTGGTTTGAGCAGAATCAACACCCGTACGTCAAGCTCTCGACCCTAATCATTCCCAGTTTTGGCAACCGAGTCCTAAATCTGAGAAAAGACGCCTCACTATCGGGGGTAAGATTTACGTTCTTGATGGCTCGTGTCAGCTGCAATAATTTCATACATCTCTGTGCAACTTTTAACTCAAATACCTCAAGTAAAAACGCAACGTCTTCATGACCAACTGAGAGTAAGATTAACGATTAACGTAAGCTGTTGTATATATCAAAAATACTTCATCAAGATTAAGTTATAAATCTATTTTCGTAATTTATTTTTTTAAGTTATTAGACTGAAATTAAACCGCAAATAACATGCAGCCATGGAATGATTGATAAATAGATATATAGATGAATGGATATTATGTGGATGTGAAATAGATGCGGTGTGTTTATTACTAGGTTTCTTTTTCTTTGTGGAGTGTCTTCCTCGTGTACCGAGGGTATTGATTGCGCAGAGGCCGACTTGGATAGCAGTCCGGGTGACCCTACCACTCCAGTAGTTTACCGTAAACATGGACGACGTCACTCAATAGATTCGTACGAATCCTTCGACAGTGGGGCCAGCAATAATGTGAACTCAGCTGTGAGTCTGGGGTTTTTATGTCCAAGGTTACGGGTTGGCTTTATGTGTCTCGGGTTAAGTGTCTTGGGTTAAGTGTCCTTGGTTAAGTTTCTTAGGTTATTTCTTGGATTATACGCCTTATGTTCTGTTTTGGGCTAACTGTCTTGGGTTATATGTCTTAGGTTAAGTGTCATTGGTTGAGTGTCTTTAGTTTAGTGTCTTGAGTTTAGTGTCTTAGGTTATTTATTGGATTATATGTCTTAGGTTCTGTTTCGGGTTAACTGTCTTGGGTTATATGTCTTAGGTTAAGTGTCATTGGGTGAGTTTCTTAGGTTGTGCATTGGGTCACATGTCTTTGGCTAAGTGTCTTAGGATGTGTCTTGGGTTAGGTGTGTTGGGTAATGTTCTAGGTTGAGTGTCTTTGGTCAAATGTCTTAGTTTGTCTCTTGGATGAAGGGTCTTAGGTTGTGTCTTGGGTTCAATGTCTTGGTTTATGTCTTAGGTTAACTGTCTTAGGTTGTGTCTTTAGTTATATGTCTTAAGTTAAGTGTCTTTGACTGAGTGTCTTAGAGTGTGTCTTGAGTGAAGTGTCTTGGGTTAAATGTCTCTGGGTAAGTGTCTTTGAGTAATTGTTATGAGTCTAAGGGTACCAATTTCAGCTTAGAACGTTGCAAATACCCTCTTAAGTAGAATATGTGGGGCTAAACTTGTCTTTTCCAGGTTGACTATTTTGATCATTATCGTTAATGTTGATTAAATAGTAGTTTGTAAAATATTCATAGCATGCTATTTACCTCGGCATTATTCATCAGTTCCAGTTAAGCAATATTTGTTTTGTTAAAAGAACTGTTGACACATTTGTGATGGCTGTTTACGTGTTATGTTTGGTATTTATTGATTCGTTTGTTGGCAGACCAAAATGAACTGGTACAGTTCGCTGTTTGATCTAAATAACATCAACCGTGGCTTGTGCCCAAACGATGATGCTTCACCCCTCCCATATAATCGCAGGTGACTATTTCCCATATGCATCGTTTCTCGAGGATAGTATACAGTCACGCGTGTCAGTGTATTACCTTACAGGGTGACACATGGCCCATCTAATGTACTGTTCCACTATGTGACAGCCACGTGTGTCAGTGTATTATTTTACAGGGTGACGCGTGGCCCATCTAATGTACTGTTCCACTATGTGACAGCCACGTGTGTCAGTGTATTATCTTACAGGGTGACGCGTGGTCCATCTAATGTACTGTTCCACTATGTGACATTGGACGCGCGTACCGGTGTATACGTGTGGCCTTCCATCCATTACCCTACAGGGTGACGCGTGGCCCATCTAATGTACTGTTCCATAATGTGACAGCCACGCGTGTCAGTGTATTATTTTACAGGGTGACGCGTGGCCCATCTAATGTACTGTTCCACTATGTGACATTGGACACGCATGCCGGTGTATACGTGTGCCCGTCTATGCACGAGGTAGCTGCCGTGAGCGGAGCCATCCACTCCCAGGTGCTCAGTAATTTCCAGCGATGTTGTCATATTCTCGAGTCACGCTTTGACCATGCGCACCTTCAGGTATGGACAAGTTGATATTAACGACTATCTTTTTGATTTTATCGAATGTAAAATGAAGAAGTAATGGTGCATCCGTATGGTCTGTAAGTAGGGATATCTACTGCGCTGACATTGTTAGTGTGCTTAAACTCCATAGACCCAGCCAGTACCTTATGTAAACAGACATACCTCCCGATATGTGAACAGACATACCTCCTGATATGTAAACAGACATAGCTCCCGATATGTAAACAGACGTACCTCCCGATATTTAAACAGACATACCTCCCGATATGTAGACAGGCGTACCTCCCGATATGTAAACAGACATAGCTCCCGATATGTAAACAGACGTACCTCCCGATATGTAGACAGACATACCTCCCGATATGTAAACAGACACACCTCTCGATATGTAAACAGACTTACCTCCCGATATGTAAACAGACACACCTCCCGATATGTAAACAGACATACATCCCGATATGTAGACAGACACACCTCCCGATATGTAAACAGACGTACCTCCCGATATGTAGACAGACATACCTCCCGATATGTGAACAGACATACCTCCCGATATGTAAACAGACATACCTCCCGATATGTAAACAGACACACCTCCCGATATGTAAACAGACCTACCTCCCGATATGTAAACAGACGTACCTGCCGATATGTAGACAGACATAGCTCCCGATATGTAAACAGACACACCTCCCGATATGTAAACAGACGTAGCTCCCAATATGTAAACAGACGTACCTCCAGATATGTAAATAGACATTTAAATAACATAAATTGTTATAAATGCCCTGTGTTGGCTGGCATGCATTATGTTTAGGTAAATTTGTTTTCAGAAATGTCATGCAGTGTCATTGAATGACACTGTCATGTGTCATGTAATGAAAGTTTGGTAAATGTGTTTTTAGCAGTATCGTGCATTGTCATGCATGTGATGTGTTTTGTTAAATTTGTCATGTGTCACTATCCATTTGATGTGTTTAGGTACAGTTGTTTTTGGAAGCATCACATATCGTCATGTATTTAATGTGTTTAGGTACTTCCGATTTTAGAGTCATGTATCATTATGCATGTGATGTAGTTACGTGTGTTTTTGTGCAATGTTTCCCGATCCAGGTAAAGCAAGACAACAGCAGCAGGTTTGCATGTTTTTTGGACTCCATTAAGTACCTGGAGCAAGCCGTCCTATTTCAGTTTACACCAAGCACGTGGAGTGACTCAAAAAAAACACCACCCGTCCTCAGCTACTGGGTCATCGCGTATGTTGCTAGATTTAATCAATTAAGTATCCCTTCTGGTGCCATCAGTTTTATCACTTTACACTGGACAGTACTTTACTATTGTAACTTTAATTTTTAATGTAAACTTAAGGATTACATGTAAATATAACAATCTCACGTCGCGTATAACAAGACGCACTGCCAAATCTCGTTAGGATAGCACAGTATCTGACAACAATGAGTAACAACGAATATCACTTATTCGAGCTTTATATTTAACGAACTCGTTTCAACAATCTCGTGCCATCATAGATACGAGACTGCCTGATCTCGACATGATATAAAATACAGTACAGTCTAGCACGAGTTATAAAGAACGGTACCTCGGGTATAGTTGTAACGATTGAAGAATCAACTGTCGAGACCACGAGACCATAACGGTGAGATCGTGTGTCTGTAAAACTGCGATACGTGAACTGATAATAGCTCGACACTTGGGAGCACCCCTCAAAATGTATATCTGGCAAATGGAAAAAAATGCACAGAAAAAACCTATACCTCTGATGGGACTCTGATAGGTCCCATCTGAAGTATAGGTTTTTATGTGCATTTCTTTCCAACGATTCAGAGAACCACATTGGCTACCCCCTTTAACATCACGCTAATATAGAAAACACCGTGAAAATCAGCCTATCATTTTACAGTCCATCATGCTTGTTTACAGATATCTGTGTATATCGCTAGCATGATATATGGGCTTAAAATATCAGTGGTTCTTAAAAATGGCGTCAAATACCTAAATGCACAGGTGGAGGCTTGCCCCTGTAGCTCAGTTGGTAGAGCACCAGACCAGTTATCTTGAGGTCGTGGGTTCGGGTTCCATCAGAGGTATAGGTTTTTTCTTTGCATTTCTTTACAACTATTCAAAGAATCACATTGGCTACCCTCTTTAATATCAAGTAGGACAGTGTTTCTGCGCTAGTTCACATATCACACCTAGCCATAAGATTACCTCGCAGCGTACCTTCTTACCTGCATGGAGCGTCACCTAGCCGCAAACAGTAGTTTTACTACAATAAACGTACGTGTGGCTAAGGACGTGCCTGCTATATAAACATTTAATTGAACTGCACGTCATATTTTTTGAATAAACAGACCTCATTTGCCTCACATGCTTTACACAGTTACTTGATTTATAATGTGTACAACTGTATACATTAATTTTTTGATCGACCCTGTTTTCCCTTTATATCTTTTGTTATCTCAGTGCTGTACGTAATTGAATTGTGACTTTTTGTGTTTGCAGGCGGCAGTTGTTAGATGCAGAGCATCTAATGTTTGTGTGCGTTCACGACTCAGCACCACAAAACATGATAGAGCTGGGCTTCTTCTTGTGTAGATCCCAAAGCGTGTGATAACACAGTGACACTAGGCTACAGAAAACTGTTAAACTGGGCTTATTGTTGTGTAGATCCCAAAGTGTGTGATAACACAGCACAACACTAGGCTAATGAACACCGTAGAACTGGGTTTCTTGTGTTGATCCTCAAATGTGTGATAATGCAGTGTGACACTGGGCTACAGAAAACTGTAGAACTGGGCTTCTTGTGTAGATCTTCGAATGTTTTATAATGCAGTGTGAAACTAGGCTACTAAAAACTGTAGAATGGCTTCTTGTTGTGTAGATCCCCAGATCTGTAGTAATGCAGCACCACGCTGGGCTACTGAACACTGTAGAACTGGGCTTCTCGTTTAGATCACCAAGTGTGTGATAATGTACTGTAACACTAGGCTACAGAAAACTGTGCAACTGGGCTTATTGTGTGTAGATCCCTACATATGTGATAACGCGGCACAAATCTGGACCACAATATCTGGTGAAGCTGAGCTCGTTTAGAACAAAATAAAATCTGTGTTTTATGTTCACTCAAATCACAAATAGTATTTTTTATAATTTTTGGATTTTTACCTCTTTACACATATTTTGTATTTACTAATACAATAAAAACATTATTCCATATCTTAGTTTTCTTTTTGAGCATATTCCCTCTATGTATTTAGTTATTTATTCACAGTTTTTCTGTGAAATTAAATCATAAATAAAAAAATCTACATTTTACTATGGAACTTCACTTACTTGACGTATGCCTCTTGGCTCCTCGTGGAACATAGGGCCGCAACAACAGACCTCTAATGCACTCGGTTCTGACAGGTTCTCTCAGTTCGGTCCACATCATACCAGCTGCCTTAACCTTGGCATCGATGATCCTACACTTTTCGCTTCCCCTGTGGATTCCATTGCAAAGCCTGTCTGGTAACATTTGATGTTGATTGCTATGTGTATGATCAATCCATCCCCATTTCGGTATTTTATTTCTGTTTCTACAGGAGTTTATTCTGTCCGTCGCCATAGGTGTTTATTTGAAATAACTTTCAACCACCTAATATGTAGGATATTTCAAAGGCATCGGTTCGTGAATGCTTGTAAGTTGTTGATGTTACATTTTGTTACCTGCCATGTTTTAGAACCATAAAGTAAAACAGACTTCACATTGGTGTTGAATATCCGAATTTTGTGCAGCAACAGGGCGGTTAATCTTCAAATTGGACCAGGATGTTGAAGGCGTATATTGTTTTATTAGTTCGGCACTTGATGTCTTCGTCTGACCCTCCATCTTTACTTACTGCACTACCCAGGTATACAAACTTACTGACTCCCTCGATGTCTCCTTGATGGAGCCACAGACTCCTGATGTTTGTTATTCACCCTCATTACCTTTGTCTTACTGATGTTGATTCAAAGCCCGGTTTTCTATGCTACTTCTTAGACATGACATAACTTTTCTGGTGCATCTTGTAGCTTATGGTAGAGAAGGCTAATATCATCGGCAAAATCCAGGTCCTCCAGCTCCTTGCTGAAGGTCCACTGAATGCCTCTACTCTGGCCTGCTGTAGACTGTCTCATAACCCAGTCAATCACATGCTGTAAAATTGTGGGTGAAAGCAGGCAGAAAGGACTGTTCATTTATAATCCACATTGTTACAATGTGGTCCGTGCATGATCTATCTTGGCTGAAGTCTGCCTGTTCGTCCCTAAGTGTTTTGTCAAGATCAGTCTTCAGTCTTTCTAGAATGATTCTCCTCAATGATACATGTTGCCTTTTTTGTTTTTGACGGGGCGACTTGGATTACTAGTCTTGCTAGAAAGTTTTAGTGATATCATATCTAGTGATATATAGCCGTTTTATGTTTCTTTGTTCTGCTGCAGTCTCTGCTTGCAGTCAGCTCTTCGATGTGGTTTTATCGTTTCTTGCACTTTTTTTACTCATTGATTAAGTTGCCAGAATTGTGTCTGCATTTCCTCATGACCTTTTGCCTGGATGATCTGATCCTTTAGATGCCTTCTATTTGTGATTCTCTGGCTTCTTGTTCTCTTACCCAAGACTGTTTTACATGTGGTTTTCCAGACCTCTCGCAAGCCATTCCATCGCTCTTCTACAGTACCCATTGAGATGTCGGAAAGAGCACTATATTTGTTCTTTAGCTCAATCTTGAATTTTTCTGATTTATCTTTTTCTTTGAGTCTATGTACATTAAACTTGTGTGACGGTCTTCCTCCTGGGTCGTTGTAAGCTTTCAGATGTGTTTTAAGCACTGCCACAACAAGATGGTGGTCCGATGCTGCATCAGCTCCTCGCTGTACCATAAAATCATGCAGGGTGCGTCTCCAGTTTCTACCTATTGTGATGTGATCGATCTGGTTCTTTGTATTGCCATCAGAAGACCATGGATGTTCTTATGGGGAAATAGGTACCTCTAATCACCAAGTCATTGAAGGAACAGAACTCCGTAAAGAGTCCACTATTTTTTTATTTTCCTTTCCAATGCCTTGCTTACCCATGATGTTTTCTCTGCCTGTATTGTCCGTTCCTACTTTTGCATTCAGATCTCCCATAAGGATCTTTGTCTCTCTTTGTAGTCTTGTCTACAGTTGCCTGAATTTATTCATAGAATTTTTCCTTGTCCCCTGTATCTGGTGTGTTTGTGGGAGCGTAACACTGTATGATAGTGACTTCCCTGCCCTTCAAGTTGAATCGTGCAGTGAGGATCCTTGGGGACACTGGTTCCAATTCTCGCAATGCTCGCCTTGTCTTAGATGTCATCTACAGAACTACTCCAGACATGTGTGGTTGGTTTTCCTGTCCAGACTAAACGATGGTGTCTCTAATGGTAAGTTTCGTTTGTCCTGCTCCTGTCCATCTTGTCTCACATAGGCTGAGTAATTTAAGGTTATACCTAGGCATCTCTCTGCATACTTATGCACTTTTCCAGTCTCATACAGGGTGCTGAAGTTTCATGTCCCTATTCTTATATTGGTTTTGGTCGTTGTAACAGTTGTTAGCGCACTGGCTTCCCGAAGGCTTTCACCAGCTCGCATCATGGGCTCTACTATGGAACTTACTCTATATTTATATTTTGTATTTAGTATATAATTTTGTGTTTGGGAGAGAGATATTTGAATGGAGAATATATTAGAACTGAACTTAGTTTAAAATAAATTGCTGCTGCCATAGCAGCATGAATGGGGACGAGGCCATACTTGGCCTGATATTAAGAACCACTGCTCAGTTGGTAGAGCATCAGACCGGTTATCTGGGGCTCGGGGGTTCGACTCCCATCAGAAGTAGGCTATGGGTTTTTTCTGTGCATTTCTTTCAAGACTATCCATAATAGAGGCAGCAGCAGTCTGGGTTATGTAAGGCCTGATTGGTCTTATACAACGAATATGCATAAAACATGCAGTATTTTAATAATTATCAACGCGAGACTCAAAAGATAGCCTATTATTTAATAATACTGAGTATCATCGAAAATCCCCCCCCCCCCCCCGACTTTTGACAGATGTAGGCCTACCACAATTCATTCATTAGCGCGCTCTCACATATACGTATGCTTCGTAAGGCATATGGAATGAAATTGAGTCTCCTTGTATTTTTTATATACGATAGCTCGTATTAATGTTAATCTCAGATTGTCGAAAAAGAGTGGTTAGTATTTTATTAGTTTCTGTTATATGACCATGTGGTTTGCATGGCAGACGGCGGCCTGCCGTTAGTCACGTGACACGTCTTCTGTCCGTAGCATGAGGTCAAAACGTCCTCAAACGAAAATGTTCCTAACCATTCTGACAGAGACATTCACCTTCCACCTTATAAAAACATCTCAAACCAAAAACGTCGTTACCGAAAAAGTTTTTGACAAAAAATTTGGATAATATTTTTGACGGCCATATACGTGTGCAATAAGTCAACTCGGAGACTAGTATAAACAATACTCGTTTTATGCTTTTCGTGCTCATCTTAATAAAGTATTGTTCTACACATGTAAAAATAATGCAATCCAAAGTAGCATAACTCATTTTAATGCGATCGCATTGAGATTCTAACGAGAACCTTGTGGCGTTTTGGTCTAGGAAATATGGCTTGGGTAACGTTTTGTTCAAGGACGTTTTGGTTTAAGGACACTTTGACTGGCAATCGTGTCTGTCAGTCACATCATGGTGGTCGTGGTAGCCATACGGCAAAGTTATTTCTACGTAATATGTAATTGTCTCTATCGCATAGCTGTGTAATTATTTAAAAAATAATTCTGTAGCTTGTAAAAGCATGGGGAAACCAAAAAAGGGCAAGAAAGATCACAGAGATAAGTAAGTTTGGTGTAAGTCTAGGGAAGACGAGTGTTGTCGATTTGCCATCATGATTTCATTAAAATATTCTCCCTTTTAAGCTCTATATAATACTGCAATGTAATACACAACTATGTAACTAATGCACGATGAATCAATCAATATAATACACAATAAAGACACAATGATGTATTATAACACATGATGAATATAATCTGAATGTGTAGGCCTATGTTTTGCGATGTAGTGGTTGAACAATCGTACAGCAGCCAGAGTTCTAAAAGCATTATTTCCTCGACTGTGTCGACATTCACTGCCGCTAGCACAACTTCTTTTGGGCCAGTAGCTGGTCTTAAACGGGTACCATAGATGCCGCTTCGTGCAGAGTGCCAATGAGGAGGTATAGGCATGAGCATTGACATTGAACCTGGTTGAGAGGTCACAACTATTTATGTTTTACGAATTGATATTTATAAATGCGATATTATAATGGCAATATAATATTACAATTCCTATATTTGCAATAAATTACGAATGTATGAGCTACCATCCTGTTGTGCCATCCTTTGGCATTGCTATTTGTCTGCACCGCTCTGAGACGTCAAACAAGCGGTGACCACGTTCCTCACTGATTTTTGGAGGAGCTTGCGTGTTATACCCGATATTAAAAATATATGAAGTAACGCATAAGATACGTGATGTGACACATGTTACATTGTAGTTATTCCTATCTCTAACTCCCCATGTACAAACAACACATTGATTTTAAGTATCTTCATTCATGTTGATGAGTGGAGAAAGATGATTAGTAAGATGGAACATTAATGAAACGATTGATGAGAGTGATTGGTATCATCAACATTTTCCCCTTTTATATATATATATATATATATATACACCATACTCACTTCAGAGTGATCTGTATGTGCATAGATATTTAAATACAAAGACAATGTTAATATTTAATATATTGTGGTGCTAGAGCACTCTATTCTTCGTGTTCCTCATAATGACAAATATAAAAAAATGTTTAAACAAGGAGCAGTTGAGCAGCCAGACTTACATAACGCGGCTATACCAAAGAGTAAATGCACACGTATGACCTACATGTCGGCATGCTACAAACGGGCAAAGTTTTCCACTCTTACAAATGTCTTTTTCTTAATTATAGCTGAGATATACTGATTAATACTCGTTTTCTTTTTTCGCCACAGTGACGATGATGATGTCATTTCTGCGGAAAATGATAAACTGAACTTGTTAGACAAGGCCGTTGATGATGGAGATATATTGATACATCAAAAGAAATCGGTATGATTGCTAAAGTATGCCACTGTAATTGGATGCGTTCGATCGACTAGCGTATTTATTGTCCACTGATCTCAGTTTGAACCTGTGGGGTGGTTTTATGGATTCATATCCATTTGTGCCCAAATTAGTTTTTATATTTTGTGCAATGTAATGGCTAGCTATTCTTTGAAGTCCAAGTACAGTCAAACCTCTATTAAGCGGCCATTCACGGGAATCACGAAAAAGTGGCCGTTAAGGCAGGTGGCCGTTTAATCCAGGTTTGACATTTTGACTAGTGTACATGTCGGGAGGAATTTGAAGTGACC
>WURV02184614.1:0-12933 GCA_011762755.2 Epimenia babai | reverse complement strand
GTAGAAAATGACGTCCGAAAAGTTGTACCACATTAGTTGTACGGTGAAAAACTCGTAATTTCATAATTTTGTAAAAAAATAATTTGGTTTATATTGCCAAAAAGACAGTTACAGGTGGACCATTATTAATATTTCATATGCATAGCCACATAATAGGCGATTTTTCTGCTTCAAACGGTAGACAAAAATTCACTTCTGAGTATGCTAATTTGAGTACAACTGACAATAGCATAAATTAAAATGATAGCAAATGTCAATGTGTCAAACATTATGCCAATATATTTTCAACGATCTGTCTGATTTTAAAGGTGTAAATATTGATTCATGAAAGAAATTAATCCCCTGGACAATCTGTACTTAATCTCATCTTTCATCTATATAGATTAAATATAAATCAAGCATTTTAGCCTGCCGTTGTGTAAAACTTTCTTGAACAACTTTTTTTTAATAATACGTAATGTACCTTCGCAGTATTTTTTCTTGAGTTCACTAAAGTTTCCGAAAGTGAAATTAGGTTCATCGTTTTTCCTCTAACATTTCTAGTGCAAGTTTTCAAACTCGAGTGTCGCCAAAATGTTTTAACGTTTTGAATGCTGTTGTCGTTAAAAGCTTGCTGTATCAAACGCAGCCCACGCAAAACAGCGTGAACTTCTTCAAGTTTCATTTTACCACACAGTCGGATATTGAAATTCTACAAATACAGGATGTACAGATCTCTAGTCGCAAGGTCGTCTTTCGGTTTCATTTTTATTGTAACGACGCGTTTGCGCCCCTTGTCAAGAGTCACGACTAAAGACATCGCAGGCGTGGCCAATAGAAATGGAATTTGTTCAAAATTAACTACTTCGTTTCTGGCTGCTTTAGTCCATGAAAGAGTATTTTCACACATGATATTGTGGGAGCAGTAATTAAATTAGACTATATTCCCGTTATTATAAATTTATTTTCTCAATATTCTATTCCAATTTCTATTGTTTATCAACTGCCAAATTATTTGAATTTTGAAACAAAAAAGATCGTGTCCCAAAATATGACGTCATAAGATGATGTCTAAAAATCTGTCACGTAGGATCAAAATAACCGTGTTATGAAAATTAAGCGTTTTAACAAATTTATATTCGCGGCGAGATCATCGAAAACATCCAGACTAACTGAACGTTTAAAACTACGTAAATACCAGAAAATGTATGATGTATTTTACCCCAAGTACTACAGACGGGACAAACTAATATTTTCAGGCACCCTGGAGTCGCATACTGGAATGCGTTACCATCTTCTATTACGAGTGCTGCAACAACTTCAGCCTTTCACGACAAACTTATGAAGTTTATGGTAACAGAGTAGCACTGGACCGCTCCCGTTTTATTGCACGTGCACGTATTTTATCTCAAATTCTCAATCACATTTTTTAATCTATTCTCCGTGCGACAATACTCGCTGCGTGTCCTGCATTCAGGCGATCAGAATCAGGAGTCATCTCAAGCATTTGACAGAGGTGTTGCGCTAGTCTTACGTTTCATCCACAGAGGGTGGTGGAGCAGTGTCTCGTGGTGGCTGGGGGTATTTCCAATCAACAACCCTCCATCGAAGCATCATTTGCAGAATGTAGCTCTATTCAACTATTACCAGTGTTCTACTGCTGTGAAAACAATAAAAAACCCAAACCTTAAACGGCATTTAAAAATGGAATAAACAAGTCGAAAAACAGTGTATAATTTTATTTCTATAATCTTTAATTTCCATTTTCAGAAACTAGAAGAAAATTTATTCCGATATAATACATGCCACATATCTGTGATGTATGTGATTAACAACAAATATGATTAAGATGCATTTGGAATAAATGACAAGATATTATTGTGGACATTAAAATCTAGTGGGTGTGTTGCAGTGTGACGGACAGCGACTAATCAATGCAGTCATATTGGACTGATGAAACGATGGAACGACCCGGTTATGAGATGGCTGTACTATAAATTTGTCTTCTTGTAAACACCTTAAGATCTTAGCGACAATGTCGTAAGTAAATGTACGATACACTAATAAAACAATATAAGCTTTAACAAAATAACTATGGTAATGATAATTGATTATGATGGGCGATGGGCTGATGGGGAGGGTCCAGCATCTGGAGAGGCCTGGCTAAACGTGTGTGATGACAATATATGGTATTACAATATAGAGTTACTGATAAAGGCGTTAGAACAGTAATGATTAAAAGTTTTTAATGCGTTTCAATGTGTTTATTTAGAGTACATCAGCTGGTTACGATGCATGCGTTAGTTTATGTGCGAGTGTCAGAAATACGTCAAATGTCGGAGTATGTCGGGGCTGTTTCACCGTACTAAGGTGTCGCGTTTGGTGTTGCGATGTCACCGAGACACAAAGATCGTATGTCAGTATGTCGTGGAGACGAGATGTCACATGACGTCTCATGATGTCACAATGCCAGAACGCCGCCGCGATAATACACGTTGAACCGTAATCTGCAAGATTCATTCGAATCAGAATTCACTCGCTTTATACGACGGAGTTGAGAGATGGCGTCTATTTACACATTCGACACACTGGACTCAATAATCAACGCATACAAATAGCGCGGGAAATATGCAGCCATGACAATAAACCATTCCACATCCGATTGATTAAATATTTTTTTTAGAATATTTCATACAACCCGATCTTTTGAATCATCGGTAGAATCGCTAGGGGGCGTGATTGAAGATGATGGCGATGGCAATGATGAGGCAACAGTTTAGTACTGAATTCTTCCATAATATCACGTACATTGGTATTGCAAGTCGAAGGGGGTGGAGAGACATGGCAGTGATATCTATCTACACGATGGAACACTTAAATCGTTTTATGAAAATAATTTTCGCTACTTAAAGTTGTAAATTCGGAGTGGATAGCGCGATGATGATGATATAACCGGTATTCAATATTTCAGGTATACGATGTCTTACACCAGCCTCGATATATTTCGATATAAAACACCGTAGTTACATGGGTTACAGTAGCATAGACGAAATATCCCGTAAACATGTTATTAATGGCTATATCTTTATTGTATCCGTATATACAAACATTTCCGGGTCAGGTTCGGTTCTACCACACGATAAAGGCACTCCCTTCTGTTACATTGCAGTATTCAGCGTTTATGTCACGACAATATAAATTTAATGTACTTGATATAAATACGATACGATGCAAAGTCGATAGACGTCCATGTTTATAGAATGAGTAATGGAGTGTGTCGATTGTGGTTGATGCTGTCAACAAAGTAGCGATGTGGGTTTTTATGTAAGATTTACTATAATTTCTACATCGTTTAGCTCCCTACCTCTTGATGTTTGAAATATACCTGGAAATATCTTAAATAGCTTTATGATTACTCCTTGTTGACTTTTGAGGATCGATAGTGCGACGTTGATTTTCAATAATGAATAATAAATGAACAATTAATGAATAATTAATGGATAATAAATTTTAGCACAAAATACGATCTGTCGTAAAAAACAAACTTAAAGTATCAGGAAAAATAGCAACTATGGCGGGGGTAGAATTTACTCAGCAGGCTACAGGGAGTAATAATAAATTTATATCGGGGCATTCAAGGATTGTAGGGACACTATGTGTGAGGTCATGTATAAAATAATGTAACAACCACCCCGTCATATCTTAAGATGGGTCTGGTGTCCATGTTGTACGTAAATTGTTGCAGGAAAATATCGATCATGTGGCGTAATAGGGATATATAAGGCTACTAAATCTGAAGTATGTGGGTCTCAAGAGGCCGTAATGGTGGCAGGTGAGAAATGCTTGTTGCATTAGGGTGTTACCAACGAGTGTGTGCGCTGAAACAGGATGCAACAGTCAGCGCGAAGGCTAGGTGATGGAGGCAAAATAAGCCCTGGTTTAATTATAAATAATTGCTAATAGTGGAAATGAAGATGGCTCCCTATTTTAGTGACCGATATCGTGATGGCTCTATAAATGACTACAGGTGCAAGTCTGGAAATAAACGAACTAAAATAAAGGTTGTAGCTGTATAAAATTGTTAAAATAATCGATTATCGTAACACTATAACAGGCTATGAATACCGAGTAAAATATCGGATCAGTAACAGAAATGACGATTGTGCTTTAAAATTAAAAAAGTCGAATGAGAGATTTGAGAAAGGTTCCGTTTGTGTGGAGAATTGTTTAAATTGATGAAATATTGTGTAGATGTGTATGATATGTGCCCATAAGTAGAGGTGCGGGCGTGAGTGAATGCATGAGAGGCGCTATTTACAATAAAAGACGTCCGAGGAGAATAATATGAATGCTGTATGTGGATTCGAATGGTACTTTTTAAGTTAAATTCGGATGCAGTGGGATGCATATTTAGGATTGTGACTGAGTTATGAAAGATATTCTGAGATGTGATATTACGTTGTGCAATAAACAGATCTTTTAAAAAATAGTTCATAAAAATCGCGGGCCTTAGGGATGCTATTCGTAACACACGGTGCATGGTGGGGTGGACGCGACGCGATGCTGAGTGGATGGAGCTAGCGCGAGATTTAACGACCGCCAACAGGAACACAGTGTAATGTTGTGGATGTTGTGGATGAGGAATAAATAGGTGACGACTTGAAAGACTCATCGTTCCGTGGCAGTTCGCGGTTGAAACACACTTCGTATCGTGAATAATCCATCCGCTGGCAACGATCGCGGAACATTTCGGAATATTCTCGTACTACGATTGCGTGTTGTTCGGTGTTGAAAAGATATTGGTAAATTGGTAAATATTAAACGCCGTCGGAATGACCGTCGGAATGACCGTCGGAATGACCGTCGGAATGACCGTCGGAATGACCGTCGGAATGACCGTCGGAATGACCGACAGAATGACCGTCGGAATGACCGACAGAATGACCGTCGGAATGACCGACAGAATGACCGACAGAATGACCGACAGAATGACCGACAGAATGACCGTCGAAATGACCGACAGAATGACCGTCGAAATGACCGACAGAATGACCGTCGGAATGACCGACCGAATGACCGACCGAATGACCGACCGAATGACCGACAGAATGACCGACAGAATGACCGACCGAATGACCATCGGAATGACCGACAGAATGACCATCGGAATGACCATCAGAATGACCGACCGAATGACCAATACGAATCCCCAATCAAGGAACTTGGTTGAATACAAATATTGACACTCTATCACATGACTGCGACATTACCATACAAGATACTCCGAAATATTCCACTGGAAAGTTACCACGCAAGGATTTTTGAGAAAATGGGCATATTTTGGACATAATAAAGTAGATACTGTGTATACACGTATCTACCTCAAATCCCTCCCTCTCAACAGCGATGATGGCTTATTTACAAGACTATAAAATAACCATTCATATTTGATGATTAAAATTACATCGTATATAGGGCGATTACATTGAAAGATTACGGGCTTGCTTAGCTTTCAACAAATACCAACATGGCGCGTGACTTTTATACGTCGAGTACGTTGACTGTAAGGATCACTGATGATCTGATATAGAATCGGACTTTATATGGGTTGTGGTGTATTAAAGATTGGAATCGGGGGTTTTTTAAATGTTACGACTATGGTATCACGAGGAGCTTGTTGAAGACCCCAATTACTACAGATGTAAGCGATTCTCGCCACGGTAAACTTAAGCGAATGGTAGTATACTATGTGTTCGGATAAAGATGTATCATCGTCAGCGATGCCAGGTTTCGATGGCCGCTAACGCGTTGTGCCTTGCGACGCGCGTTTCATCTCTTCCTGCTGAATGCGCTGCTGGATCAAGTAGACGGCTTGCATCACGCAGTTACCCGGCCCGGTGATCGTGACGACGCGGTTGCGGGTCCCCGGCGCGTACACGCCCTTCTTCGAGATCTGGATGTTCGTCGACGACGCCGCCTGCAGCTTCAGGATGCCCATGCCTCCTGGACCGAGGATCGCCCCGACGATATTCTCGGCGACCTCTAACTCGCGTTTCCCGGAGTTGGCGTCGTCGCCCCCGCTCGCGTACTGCATGCCCGTGCCGAGGCCGAACGAGTTCTGGTTCTGCGACTGGTCGGGGTTCTGCATGACGGCCGACGTCGGGAAGCCGGCTGCGTACGACTCGTTCCCTTGGCTCGAGCTGTACGGCTGATCGGCGGACACGCCGGGGGAAGAATTGCTAAACAAGCTCGTGCTGACCCCGGGAGTGCCCGACGTACCGTAACCTGTCGACCCACTGCCGATTGGCCCGAACAATCCGCTGGTCGTGTTGGACGGGGCGGTGTTCATGTAAGATGTGGCGGCTGGATTCGATACTTGACTGGATGTACTGGCCATCATACCCATTTGACCAGGGTTCATCTGCGGCTGATTCGATGAGGTGAACGACGCAGGGTTCGGGGTGGACATCGCGGATGGCGAGAAGCCAGTCATACCCATGCCCATACCGAGAATGCCGTAAGACGCGAGAGTGTTCATCGCCATGCTGATCTCATCGGTCGCCTGCTCGTTGTAGCCGTTGTTACGCAGCGTCGCCTTCACGCTCTCGATCGCCGTCGCGCTCATCCCGCCACCGAGGTTCAGATTTGTGAAGCCGCCTCCGATCGCGTTATTCAGACTGAACCCGCCGCCGAAGTTCGGCATCGACGCCCCGCTGCCACTGGCCTGGCCGCCGAACATCCCCCCGCCGCCCTCCATGCTGCGGGTCGTACTGTTGAACTGATTCGGGTTGGCGAATGGCGACCCGGTCGGGTTGGCACTCGCCACAGGCCCGGTGAAATCGGCGTAACTGATGTTGGGACAACTGCCGCTCTGCGGGTCCTCACTGATCTTCTCGATGATCATGTCAACAGCCAGCTTGTTGGCCTCGATGTCTCCTGCAATCGACGTATCATTCAACGGTAAATCAACAGGAACTGGCAAGTTTGGCACTACCAAAAAACAGCTAAAATTATTCATGAAAATTCTTTATAGACCTCTACATGCAGCAAGCAAAACAAAATTTATGAAACAATGAGACACTCGTACCTACAACAGCCCGAAGATAAACTTCACATGACAATCTTTCTAGTTTAAGTGACTTATGCAGGCTGCCAGATATTTATAAAAGGCAATTGACCCTTTTAGCCGTCACGCCCGAAACAATATTCACTATCATGGGAAAGCAAATATCTAACAACAATTCAGCTATAAAAGAAGAAAAATCATTTCAAATTTCAATAAAAGGCCAGAAAATATCATTATCTATTACATTTATTGTATATTCATTCACATTGCATTTTGAGAACATTGTACACTTAATTTATTAAAGATCTTGTTACAATGTGTGTCCTATTTCAGTACACCGAGGTGTACAGTGCGTAATTCATATTACTAATAATATTGTTACAATGTGTCGCTTTTTTGTACAGGAAATCATCAATGACGAAAGCGATCGTCTTTATTAGACAATTATTTACTTATGCGACCTATGTTCACAAACAAAACAGGTAGAAAGGTAACACCATTTAACTTCGATTAGCAGCAAGGTACTGTTAGTTTTAAGGAGAAACTACACCCCATAAAACACTTAGCCTTAGAGATACGAGATAATTTTTACACGTTCGTACCTCATAGATAAAAATCACAGTGGTTTATAGTAAAAATACATGGTTAATATAACTGAATAAAAAACCAGACATTACATATAAAGATAATTAGTTGCTATGGTACAGGAGGGGAAATTCTGTCCAAGGTATCGTTTATTGTTACATTCAACCCCATTAAACTATTAAACATAATGGATTAACGAAATAGATAGCTTATTCAAGTTACCCAATGGAAGATACTTCCATGTATCATATATAGATTTTTCTACGAGGAGGCATTTAGCGTTGGTAAAACCCCGTTTAATTAACCCTGACATGTCTATGAATCGTTAATATATAAAGGTGCGTATGAAGTGAATACCTGTGTGCAGCATTTATGATAGCTACGGTGAATACGGAATACGTGATTAGTGAGAAGCGATATTTATGCGTCTTTAAAGAAAAATAGCAGTAATTAGCATACGAAATATTACTCGATCTTTATAGACACGCAACACCGCAGTATGTGGGAGTGCTTTATGGAGTTATGATTATCGTCGTTGAAATGTTATTAATAATGTCCACATTAGTGCGACCGACGTATGATAACGGCGAGCAACGAGACTACGGGAGAATCGCGCTGTAGACTCCGTGGGGTAGCGGGGTAATAACGCTGACACTTGCTTCGTGCAATCATTGACCCCACCCGCCTGACCCGACCTACCTGACCCACTCCGCGTACTCGATGTACTCCAGGAAGGAGTCCACAAGGGGGGGGGGGCCAATATGCCAATATAAACACACAAACTCGCCCCTGTCCCTCTAATATACGTCCCATGTAACAGCACTGGTGGTGTATATACTTGGGCTATGATTGCAAAATATCTCTAGTCTCAACTTATCCGTGTCGTCATACTCATGTGAAATTTTTACATAAATTAATTCAATGTACTGTATATCCTTCTGAATATTTGAGCACAAAAATCTGCCGAATTTTTCTGTGTAGCCATTGTGGAAGACTCAGGAAAAATCCTGTGTTCACATAAATCCCAATGGGCAATCACTTGTATGGAATGTTGACCTGTTGACCTTGGCTACTGCACCATAAGTGCCGGTGCACTGAACACTTGTTCATATACCCTATCACATGACCCGCCACCTTCACCAGTATTTAGGTATTTCACCAAAAATCTATTGCAACCATCAAATATGGCCGTTTTTTTAAAAGATACATATAGTCAGTAAAACTGCCATCCATACGTCCAGACATATTGTTGAATATGTAAACAATTTCTCTGAACAGACATATTGTTGAATATGTAAACGATTTCTCTGAACAGACATATTGTTGAATATGTAAACGATTTCTCTGAACAGACATATTGTTGATTATGTAAACAATTTCTCTGAACAGACATAGTGTTGAATATGTAAACAATTTCTCTGATCAGACATATTGTTGAATATGTAAACAATTTCTCTGATCAGACATATTGTTGAATATGTCAACAATTTCTCTGAACAGACATTGTTGAATATGTAAACAATTTCTCTGAACAGACATATTGTTGAATATGTAAACAATTTCTCTGAACAGACATATTGTTGAATATGTAAACAATTTCTCTGAACATAGTGTTGAATATGTAAACAATTTCCCTGATCAGACATATTGTTGAATATGTAAACAATTTCTCTGAACAGACATAGTGTTGAATATGTCAACAATTTCTCTGAACAGACATAGTGTTGAATATGTAAACAATTTCTCTGATCAGACATAGTGTTGAATATGTATACAATGCTTTCCCTTTTTCCTTCTCGAGTCACTGGATTATAATTCATGTACTGAAATCTCCATTATGTTTCTTCTGGGGTAAAAATTACCCAACTCTTGGAAAGTAGGTGTTATTACGGACGGACATACACATAAATATATGCATGTAGGAATACGAGGCGGCTGGCTCTAATTTAGATATCAGCATACAAATATAATCTTCATTTCAGATAAATGCTCGTTGGCTTGTAGTGAGGTGAGTGGGGTGAAAGAGCGGGGTGAAAGAGCGGGGTGAAAGAGCGGGGTGAAAGAGCGGGGTGAAAGAGCGGGGTGAAAGAGCGGGGTGAGAGTGGGGTGAAAGAGTGAGATGGCATCGATGCCATAACTGTCGAGTGGCGTGGCAAACTTGCACCACGGTAAAACTTTCACTGTGTACGTTGTTTCACTGATAATGTTGGCAGTTGGGATGATATTTCTGGTAGATTTAGTAACTCCCCCGTTCCGCTCTACTTCTCTCGCATTAATCATCGAGATTCTCGCGGGATTTTTTTCTTGGTATTTTATTACCTCATTATTATTCAGAACAATCTTATAGCATTACGTGTGGATTAAATACAGCAATATTTGAGAAATAGAATTTAGAAAGATGCATCGTGTACTTGTTTCCTCTGATGCCACACGTAACTAGTGAGAAGTCAAAATGGCCGATTGTTAACTACTGTACCATAGCAACGTTATCATTTTAACTGTAAAATGGTATTCTGACACTACTATAAATCACCATATATTTGGTTAATCGCAATTATACATAAAGTAGCGGGTTGTACAAGCATGTTGACATCAAAGATATGGTTGAGTGTAAATACAAGCAACAAGACAGAAATAAATGACAACTAAAACAACTGGTAATGGATGTTCGCTAATGATTATGACACGATGAAAATGGTAGGTATGACTCGAGTGTTATGAAGTGGGGGTGGAGCGTCGTGGAGCGTCGTGGAACGGCGAGGGTGAAACAGTCCATGACATTTAATCAGAAATGAAATGGGGGCGCGTGTCGAGATAAAATGCAATTAGCGTGGATTTTAGACTGAAACTGATAGAGGTGAAATTTGTGGCAAGAAAAAATGAAAAATGACGTTACAAATGAATCGCCTCCGTTGGTTTTTTTTTTCTCCATTTAGAAACATGACGATTGTTGGGTGGACATATAAACGATAATGCGCGGTAATTTTCGGATATTCGAGCCGAGACAAATTTATAGAATTACCAAGTACAGTTTTCATCGTGACGTATCGGCCATTAGCGAACCGGGCCCAGTGTTGGACGCATCGCGGTGCGCGGAGTGCTACACGTGGCCCGTACATTGCACCGTGAACTGCGCACGAAACGTGCGTAATCCACGGTGAGTTAGGCGCCCCTACCGGCAATGGTCACACATCGTTCGGGCAGGTTAGTGTCCTTCGATTTCTGGGAAATCTGCACATACGCGCCGCTTTTTTCTTTGATTTGCGTGATGAACTTGCCGAGTTTTCCGATGATCATCCCGGCCGTGCTGTTGGGCACGAGGATTTTCACCTGAAATTTCCAGTCACACTGTAGGATGTGACCGAACGCACATTCGTTAGTCATGGGACACTAGGGGAGAGCACTCATGCATGACCGTCGGCGTTTCCCTCGGCATCGGATAGTGGCGATACGGTTTTCATCAAAGTCTAACGATAACGATATCTTCTGAGACTTCAAATCTTCCAAGACTTATATTAGTATACTCTCGCGGTGATATGTTAGCCGAGAGAAAAAGCCAACGGTACAAACACTCGATAAATCACAAGTCACGACACAAAATGATGATACGAGCTGCAAAACAGGATGCGGTACAAAACACTGTCACAACGCTGCGCGACACAAAATGGTGAGCATCACAACACGGTGCGTCACAACACACTACGTCGGAATCGCTCAAATCTCCTGTCCCACAATAAATTAGTGAAACTGGAACTAATTTTCGCAATATATATGAATAAATTAACTTTAATTAGCGGCACTAACAAAGGGGACTGGAAATGAAATGAACTTAAAATCATAGCGAGAAGTCATGAGTCCAAATTATGTTCCACGAGTCTAAGTATAAACATTCCCTGACCGGCTTCACCATATCCATAGGCCAAATGGCCGTCTTACTTCCCAAAGTTAACCACTGCTTCAGTCTTTCTATATATCAACTAACTATCAATAAATATCATTTGATTTCGTATCCAATTACTGTATGTAACGAATGGAAATGAAGAAAATCATGGTTAGAGGTGGTTCGAAAACGCCGTGTCTGTACCAGCCATGTTTAATTGAGTTACTCCCTGCGAATGTCGCGCCATTTCAATAAACCTGAATACTACAGTTAGACAGATTGTGGAGTGGAAAATACGGACACAATTCGCGACATGTGAGAATTTATTCATGAACGAGCGTCCGAGAATTTACAATCACGTCGTACGTTACATCGGGCTATATAGAAAAATAACAGCCATGGTCGAATAATACACTGATCAGTTACTTGAAATCTTTCCCGTTGTCCCCCACAGCATAACACAGTGATAAAGCTGCGATAACCCCCATGTCTTCACGTCTCTCGTTAGTGATGATAGCTGTTCCGGCTAACCGGAATCCGGAATACCGAACACGCCTCACCTGTTTGTGCCTCTCCGTCGTGCTCTTTTCACCGTCCGGTTTGAGAATGTCGGGTTTTTCTCGTATTTTTTCCATAATGAAGGCGTTCACCTGCTGGACGGCCTCGACGGACCCCATAACGAGGCAGACTCGCTCGGACGTTCCTGAAGAAGTCGACTCAATAAGTACAACCGGTCGGTCGTATGTACACGGGCGACGACTATAAACGAACGAGTAAATGCTAGTCGAGCATAACGTCAACTATCATGTGTGTTTATTACGCATATTTTAAAATCGAATTTCTAAAAAGAATTTCGGAGTCGTCTATCGGAGAGGCGAGTATCATGAAGATCGAGCCAATGACAGAACGACTCGCTTAGGCACTGCTAGTAGGCCGCACTGTATAATTAACATTCATAGCCTTGAGTGTAGATATCGGATGGCATGTCTAGACAGCTACAATGCCCTTATCGTTATCGAAGGAATCCTAGCAGAGCACGAAGACCCTACGGTGGAGCGTGGGCAGCGTGCCAGGCATCTGGCCAGACTGGACTGCCCAGACAGCAGCATCTTGTAGGTTAATGCTTAATAAAGGTGATAATTCACAGGGTTTATTACTCGTGCCACCGAGAAGACAGCCGTATATTGGATCGTGTATCGGAGGCTTGACTGTAACTTGAGTCTGAGAGGAGAGACGGACGAGACTGATTAGCCATAAAAACTGCCTCGTATTATTTAACTCCCCTTGATGAACAAATCGAATATTCTCTTAGTTTGAGTAGTATGCAGAGAGTCATGTATCGGGCAGAGAGTCGCCTATCGGGCGGAGAGTCGCCTATCGGGCGGAGAGTCGCCTATCGGGCGGAGAGTCGCCTATCGGGCGG
>WURV02184603.1:0-12933 GCA_011762755.2 Epimenia babai | reverse complement strand
TGTATCCGACAGTAACCACCACAACTAAGGGTGCACTATAAATAAACCTAATAATAATAATAATAATAATAATAATAATAATAATAATAATCAGTTTATCAAGTAACCACTGAATGCAAGATTAATAAAAGCATTAAGAATACTTTTTAGGTTGAAAGATAAGTTAGGTCTTTATTTTAGCTATTTACACGGTAGACCATTGTACTTTTTTATCATCCAGATAACCCGCTCATCTGAGATGGTAAGCCTAGAAACGACAATAGGATTTTGGGTTTCTTAATTTCTACGCTTTCCAAATGATTATTTTCCAAATTAACGAGTCTTTTATGTGTCTGAATGCCCTGTAATGGGTGGTTGGTATAGAGAACTGTAGTTAATGGCGGGGAGATAATTGGTTTAACTAGTTTAACAAGGTATTTTTTACAGAATTCCATATTATCTCCCCGTACACGTTAACGCAGTACATAGGGAAGTGTAGTGTATTATTCCTGTAGTAGAGAGCAGGGAGATAACTATTTTTTCTAACTTATTATTTCTTTCGGAATTCTGTATTGTTTCCCCTTGTACACATTGATGCAGTAAATAGCCAAGTGTAGCCTATTATTCCCCTTTGCATATCCATCACATGTGACTATTATACTGTATGTATATAACGTATAGCGAATTTCTGAAATGTAGAGGAAAAGAATTGGAGGAAAGACGGTAGATAAACAACGCGTTGTCCATTCTATATCTATAACAATAGCTCAAGTGCCAGAGCTACCTTGTGTAGTAAAATGTAAGGTAACACTTTTTGAGACTAATGAATTTTATTCATAAACGACCTTTCGCATACATTTAACATGCTTCGTCAGGCTTATGAAATGAAAGAATTGTTAGTACTAATGCTGCTTCCCATACTATCGTGATCGTGCTGGCTAGATCGTAATATTAAAATGATGAGCTCACCACAATTCTCCATACTTTCACCCCGACCTCGCTTCCTGCACCCTCCCACGCCGGCTCAGACTCGGCAGAATCCTCTGTGAATGACATGACCGTCGCATTAAAAAAATACCAATTGGCTCAAATACACCTTAAAGTGTCGTCGACATGATCTTGTCATTATTGACATAGGGATAATACGGCACTCTAAATAAAGCTTTATTACTATTATCAAAGTCAAATATGAGAAAACAATAAAGTATTTGATAAGATAACGCCCTTTCTAACGCGAGATAACGCGACTGACTTAACAGATATCCGAGTAACGCATGTAATAACATACTGCTGCATCTGGTAATATAATACAATCAACAAAATAAATATGATACGGTAATCTATAGGCTTTGGAAAATGCAATCAAGCATCTAAACAATCTAAGATACATAATTGCATGGGTATAAATGCATTAAAATACATTATGTATGTCTGTATTTACAGGCTGATTACCAAGTAATCGTGATAGGCCATAATGGGCCCTTATACAATGCTAGCCTCTTAATGTGGTTAACACAACAATCTGATTAGCCTCACTTATGCAGGGTGGGGAAAAACACCTCGTGCGAAAAATCCACCGAGTCTGGGCAGACAACTGACCTTTTTCCATTCACGCCACTGGTTCCAAATGTCTACATATGAACTACATATGTCGCACACTCCGCTAAGTCTATGGTAGGTCCATGTTTATTTACAATGAGATGACATAGCACATATATAGCATCTGAAGCACAGCAAACGTCAGAAGGGAAAAAGCCCCGACAGAGCCACACTGTAAGGGCTATCAAGATCTCATTGACAATGGGGTTTAAGGCGATTTCAGCCCTAAAAACGCTACAGTTAGTATACTGGTTTGAGCGGGATTTTAACCAGGGACCCCCGGATTAAAAGTAAAACGCTCTAACCACTACGCCACCTGCCCCCACAATACCTTAAGTTAACTCACTCTTGACTTTTCTTTCAGTGTCCGAACCGAAAAGTGCAATGTTTGAGTCCTTCCAATCATATTTCTTGGCTTTCTGCATTCTACAAAGCCCATTGGTTAAGTTAAGGATTCACTTAGCATAGGGCATACTCACCACACTCATTTATTGAATCGCTATTGAAAAACGACCATCTTCAATACTGTACTTATCGATAACACATCGAACACGAAAAATTTATGATATTAATGAGTGAATATTGAAATAATTTAAGTAATTCGTCTATTACGTTTCCTGCATCGTAGATTCGTTGGCCTTTTACAAGCAAGTTCTGGATTCACAATGCGGGCAAGAAATTACCGTAGTACAAATTATCGAGCCTAGTTTAAAAAGGGACTTTCGTTTTTCTGACGCCACTGGTTCCAAACTCCTAGAGGGAAGCTGATGATAACTATATGATGGCTGGGCGGAGAGGTAGGCGCTATATACACTGTGCAGAGACCATCCCAAACACGGCAGCGTCAAATGTAAAGAGTTATAATTGCGGGGTACCCCATACACTTAGGCTAGCCAGAGAGGCAGGAGAGGACGAGGTTTCGAGCGCTTGTTTCACCGAAACAATGGACCTTTCCACTACACCCGCCCACTGACCCAATTCCGGAACCTCTGTCATAACAATGCCGCGAAAATATTTATATGATAAGTAACAAAAACCACCAAGTTGTCTGAGTTTTAAAATGGCGGCGATTCTTGTTTACGGGAAGTAATATCATGTGACCGCTATCAGTCACGCTATTCGCCCGAGAGGTTATGTCAATCAAGGCTGTGGAAAGGTCCATTGACAGTTAATTATTTTACTGGCGTGACCAAAGATCGATCTCAGTCTTCTGCAATACACAGCAGTTGGACAATGGAACCAAAGACACATAGCTCACCATGCAACGAGACGACAATGTGTCTCTGGCACTGAAATGGAAAACTACAAACCTTTCACATGGTCGCTGAAGTCGTCGGTAGAACGAGGTAAATATGGTACAAGTGGCGATCTCTCGTTATTTTAAATTAAAATGCCACACAGTTGCAAACATATCCATGGCTCGTCATCCAATATCTAATATGGCCCGATAATAATTAATGCATTCAGATAGCAAATACCTGTATCGCGGTGTAGGTAGAAAATTTGGACTCAAATTTTCAACCTTGTACATTAAGTACGTATTAGATTTCTCGTTACCTGACACGCTTGTTGGAGTCGGATGTGTGGAGCGACAGAAGACGACGTTAACTTCGCGTCCCTTATGTATTGTAAATGCAACTTATGCAAGTTGACGTGGCTGCCGTTGTGGAGGGGGGGGGGACGGGCGTTGAATGGCATTTAATGACGAGTGAGTGCGACCAAGCGTGGCGGGAGTGCTACTTTGGTGAATCGCACTCAAATAGCGCGAATAGCTGAGCTGATTTTTCAATATAAAAATAGCATGACAATGTTCGTGCGATAAAACGCTTTGTTATAAGATTTCGAGCTTATAAACGAATGCAGTAATCACGAGAAGAGTGCGTTTAAGTCCGCCGCCGTATTCACCCCGAGAGATCGTGTTTCCGTAGAGGCCTATGTTAGAATAATATATTATTAGAGCCTATATTTTCTGACGTGAGTGGGTGTGGTTGAAATGAAATTGAATTGAAATACAATTTTATTGATATATAGTGCCCTTTTAACACATGGCTATCAAAGACACTTTACAAATTTATAGTTATTATGATCAACTAGAAACACATGGAATACAGTTCAAAATCGAACTCGGTATACCAAGAATAAATCGAAAGTAAAATAGGCATATACGGTCAGATCACATAAATAAAGCAAATATAACTAACACTATTACAGCACAGATCGCATATTTGCAGTGTCAGACATATAAAAACGCTGTAAAACTATGTTAAATATCACACAAAAAACAGCATTTAAGAAAATTACAGTATTGCACTATAAAATTACCCACTGTCAACTTAGCAAAAAGCAGTAGAAAAGGGAAAATGGATTTAAAGGTGTCTAACTCTGTACATTGTCTAATGCGTGAGGGAAATTCATAAATCAGTTCAGTTCAGTTTAATCAATAGAAATGAATAGATCACGGCACTACTGCTGATCACCGGGAATGTCGAATCATTTGTTTATCGGCTATTTCTATCTTTCCAAAAGAATTTCCTGAAAATCTGTTCATATTAAAATATTTGATGAATGTACGAGTCAGCCTGTCTGTCCATTTACATGAGTTAAAAGTTTCAAACGCCTTAACCTGTAATTTTATAGTTAATGTAATTATGTACCACTATGTAATGTACAGTAACCAAACTTAAAAGTAAACAGATCATGCACTGACAGACAAAAAAGCAACAAAAAATCTAACTATTTAGCAGTAGCTGACACATTCCTAAAAAGAGTGAATCGTGGGTGGGGGAAATTTTTAGAGTAGATATTAAAAGATAAAAAAATTACATATTGGCATCACTCAAGTACATATCTTTTCTAACACCACTACCACATTTAGTTTCAACTATTGTTTATGCTAATAAATTTAGGACATGCATTTTTTCTTATTCTGAATCTGATATAATTTAATGGAAAAATCCAGAATATTCCATTCTTCAATCATTCATGGTAATTTCTATAATTTAATAGGAAAATATGGAATGTTCCATTCTTCATTTTTGATAATTAATATAATTTAATGGAAAAATACAGAAAATTCAATTCTTCATTTATGGTAATTAATATGATGTAATGGAAAAATACAGAATGTTCTATTGTTCGTTCATTTATGGGAATTGATATAATTTAATAGAAAAATCCAGAATGTTCCATTCTTCATTTATTATAATTAATATAATTGAATGGAAAAATTCGGAAAATTCCATTCTTCATTTATGGTAATTAATATAATTTGATGGAAAAATACCGAATGTTTCATCGTTCGTTTATTCATGGTAATTGATATAATTTAATGTGTGCGCATTAGAATGTGTCTTTGTTGATTCATGAATGGTAATGGAATATTCCTATAAATGTCATAACTTTCCCCTCGAGCCGGGCTATCCTTTAAGACATATGTACTGGATTGAAACTTAGTTACTTTTAATCAAACTGAATAGTTACGCAACCCGATATCGAGAAGGCAACGCAGTTCCTGTTCGATGCGGTCCGGGTGGCTCGTTGGATTGATATGCTTCAGTGCGAACTTCTCTCGAAGAGTCGGGTGATCTCTGAGCTTGGCGAGGAACACGGAGCTGAATGTCCCTACGGAAATTTCCAATCAGTGACAAGTGTGACATTTATAACATCTCAATATCTTCCTGAGGGAAAGTCCCGATCAAACCAAGGTATTCCAAATTCAAGTTCACTGGGTAGCCATATAGAGAGTTGGACTTTACTATAGTAGTCACACAAGATGCACGAGTCCACTGTGGTAGCTACATAGGGGGTTATATTATAATAGAAAAAATTTACTTCAAATTATATTACATAAAAATACGAATATAATAAAGATAAACAACTTTTACTCTTCTGTTCATATCAACTTTGAATATGCGTTCTAGCGTATTTAATAGAACTATTACAACTGAACATAACAATAGCTTGATAGTTAGATGTTGTAATAAACGAACGCTGTAAACTGTAAATATACAGGTAAAACCTAGTGATGCATTTCAAATTTTAGGTAGTGTGTAATAAATAAATTTATCATAAATTAGATTTCTCGGAAGTTTTGGTATGTATACCTTCACCAGCCTTTCCAATGATGCGAAACAATTTCTTAACTTCAGGAATGAATTCGTAGAGATTTTCAATTTCCTCAATCACATCAACTGGAAACATAGTATAAGTATGTGTATTAGCGTGTATATATGAATTGGACAAACCCAGGTTTGCCTGGGTAATCGTTGTGTAGGCCAATTTCATTCGTGGCCCTTTACAAAGCTAGCGTATGTGGTTAATACGACAATTTGATTAGCCTCACTTATATAAGGGGTGGGGGAAAACACCTAATGTGGAAAAACCAAGTATTGGCAGACAATTGACCTTCTTTTATTCATGCCACCCGTTCCAGATGTGTGTAGGACGAACCCAGGTTCACTGCGTACACCATTATTAAACATATACTGACTGAACCAAATAATAACCATGTCAAGTAAGAAGCGTATAGGTTAGTGATAGCAAGATGTTAATCAATTTTTAAGTTATGTATCTGGATTACTCTGTCATTTTTGAGTCATTATGAAATGTATTTGGGTCCTTCAAAATAGGTATCCTGGTGGTCCAAAGGACTAGTGATTCTTGAATTTGATCTGTAAACAGTCTCCGCTTCAATGGGTAGAGAAAGTTTGGGGGTGCTGGAAACTGACCGGCGACCCAAAACTGAAAAGACCAGACAAAACACAACAAGGATTCCCCTTACGCATCTCACCTAATAAAGTCCCATGGGGAGAGGACTCAATAGTGATATGTCTACTGCATTAGTTACTGACTATATGGACTGAGACAAGCTGTCATATATAAGTGTACTTCATTAATTTCAGTCACTAAAATAGCTGTCAGTGTACATGTGGAAGTGTTTATTGGCTGATAATGGTTTGCTGTTAGGTGTTATGTTTACCTTTACCTCAATTACATAAGAGAAATACACAAAAACTATACCTCTGATGGGACTCGAACCCACAACCTCAACCCATAACTGGTCTGGTGCTCTACCAACTGAGCTAAAGGGGCAAGGTTTCTCCTGTGCAGTTAGGTATCTAAGACCATTTTTGAGAACCACTGATATTTAAAGTTTGCATATTATTCCAGTGATATACATAGATATCTGTACCAGCATAATGGACTATAAATTGATTGGCTGAATTTTAGGGTGTTTTTTTATATTAACATGGTGTTAATGGGGTAGCCAATGTGGTTTAAATATTAGTGGTTCTCCAAAAAGCTGTTGAATACCTAAATGCTTGCAATACCTTACTTCGAGTAAGGTCTTTGGTTGGTAAAACTAACCGGAGTGCATGGCTGCCGCACTGCCACTGGTAGGGGTTTTGGGAGTTTGGGTTGTACTTGAAATTGGACATCGCGCCATCATGTTGACATCTGATATATTTTCTACATCATTATTAGCGGATATTCCATCTATTTGCTCGGTGCTACTCATCCTGTTCGTTGAGAAGTCTCAGTATCCGATACCCCAAAGGTTCCAACTCCGTTCAGAAAGATATTCTGAAATAATAGAATTTCGCGCGACCATCGAAATCAAGAGGTCGGACGTGATTTCAAGTTTCGAACACAGTTTCGTTTTGTTGGAGTACAGTATTTTTACTTGGTTTCGTTTTCGTTTCAATACTGGCGCTCGTTAAGTTTAGTTGCAGTAACTGCGAGCAGCAATAAAAATATTTTAGATACTTATACAGCGAAGTTGAAATTAAAATCGCTATATTGCTCCCTTTTAGAAAACCACACGCCATTCGACAGTGGTAGTGGTAAGTTTGATGACACGCTTCGCAGTTAATTATTGGCTGTAGCCGGTGAATGAAGAGTTTGAGTTTGACTGTGTGTGATGCGTCGTTTTATGCGAAATACTCGGAGGAAATAAATTTTGCGACCGGTTAGTGAATGTTTACTTCAATATAGCAAAGAAAATACACTGAAAATGATTTGAATAACTATCTAGCCTCATTGTAGGCCATGTTATAGCGTATGTGGACGCTGAAAGTGCCTTCAATTTTTCCACCTATTACTATTCCTCATGACGATAGGTATCCCCCATGAGCAAATACACAATTTTGATGCAGTGAACTAGGTCGCTCCGGCCGTCGATGTTCCACTATGACACCCGAGAACTTGAGCGGAAAGCAGATACTCAGCTGCGCGCACTTAGTGCCGTATCAGTACGGAGCCAATGAAATAATGGCTTCCAAATTAATTGGATCTTTGTCTTTGCTCACTTTCCCAATAGTGTAAAAATTGTCAAAGAAAAGTGATCGTATTTGCTACTACAGAATATTTTGTCACTATAATTGCAATCATGTATTATGTATATGGATAGTTAGCACCAGTTCTTAAGTTATGTTGGGAGAATCAGAAATGCACTACCGATATATGTGCATTGATATATACCGATATATATAAACATAATATAAGAACAATCCTGGAGTATGGTTCAAATGCATGGGACCCTCATACGCATCAAAGTGCCACCATCGTGGACAGACTTGAGGCTGCCCAAAATAGATGCATTAGACTCACCTGCAGCAACTGGAATCACTGCAATAGTGTATTGGAAATGAGGGTGCGGTTGGGCTGGAAGACACTCCAAGAACGACGTGCCTGCGCTCGTGTTACAATGATGTACAATATATTGTACGGCAACATCGATATACCCCCTAAATTTTTCACTCTTTCTCCCTCATGCTATTTAACTAGGGGCACCAATATAAAATACCTCGTGCCTCATGGCAACAAAACGTATATATAGCAATTCAGTCTTTCCTGCAGTCGTTTTATATCAGAATGCACTCCCAATATCTATCAAGAACGTTGTTACCAATAAC
The DNA here is from genome assembly GCA_011762755.2 of Epimenia babai. NCBI lineage: Eukaryota > Metazoa > Mollusca > Solenogastres > Cavibelonia > Epimeniidae > Epimenia > Epimenia babai. The sequence goes on along the minus strand of WURV02184603.1, from coordinate 4,441 downwards.
ATTGCAACATTCCAGCATGGGCTCATGGGCCTAAGGCTCACATCATGAGACTTGACCCCTTTATGTTTAATTGCGCTCACACTCCTCTGATATTTAAATTTCTCCCTTTATTATTTTTTTTCTCCCTCTCTCCCTTACTGATGTACAATGCATTTTTTATGACATCCCTTCTGTTTCTTTCTCTTGCAAACTGCGATAATACTCGCAGCGTGAGGTATGCACTGTACAGATCGGAATCAGATATGACAAGATTGAATCTTCCCACTTGATGACATAAACATCAGCTTTCTCGTTTGTACAAATATGCTTGCCAATTGCCACATAATAATGGATATAGGTATTCATTTCCACTATTACTCTATATCATACATTGGATGATCAAATTAAATACATTTTAGTTTTTATTGTTGAATTAGTATTGTGTTTCATTTGTGTACCTGTAATCGAATATTTAAATGAAGAGTGAAATTAAATTTAATTAAGAAACTTCATTTAGAGGCTAATCATACATAACGGCCACATCTGACTAAACTGAACAACTTCCATGATAAAGTGCTTCATTAAATAACGCGTTGCAGTATCAATATCTTAGGAATACTCTATGTCTTGATGGCAATTATTGATTTTGTTCTATTATTCTCATACCTCATTGTGTATAGCTGTACAAATATGCTGTAACAGCTCAGATGATCTTGCGGAAATTTGATAGCTGGTGTTGTTAGATTTAGTCAAATCATATCATTGCCAGAGTCATAAAGTATGGGACGTTTTTGTCATGGGTGCCCCATGTTTCAAGGATCGTCTTGCGTTGTTCACAGCTTGTTATAGTCATGAACCATTTTTATGTTGTTATATTAAATTTTAAAATTGTGTTAAGGTGGTTGTCTGTTAATATAACTTTGCCACAGATAACAATAGATAATTGGGTATTTGGTTTACTTTCTGGTACAGCATCCTAACAGTTTACTTTCTGGTACAGCATCAAAATGGTTTACTTTCTGGTACAGCATCTTAACAGTTTACTTTCTGGTACAGCATCCTAACAGTTTACTTTCTGGTACAGCATCCTAACAGTTTACTTTCTGCTATTACACATGTCGTATAGAGTTCACTCTCTCATACAACATCACCATAGGTAACTTGATGGTGTTGCATGTTTACAATTTACCTTCTACTGTTTTGCATATAGAAGTTTCCAATGGTCATGAAATGCTGAACATGAACAAGTTTTTGAATGTATTTTGCTGCTGTTAATGCCATTCATTATTGTTACATTTACCAATAATTTTCATTAATGTCTCACACGTCGCATACTTAAAGCTGTGATTTTTTATAGACTCACTGATAATGAACGAAGAAAATGGGGCCGGATTCACACAACAGTCGCACGGCGATGAGGATTCCAGAGAAGGGGGTCCAAAGTTCGAGCCTCGATTGTTTATACAGCGGTATTTATTCGTCGAAGAGACGCTTAAACGATACGGTATAACGAGTGTAAGTATTTTATATATTTTTTATTTATTTATTTGTTAAATGTTTTTGTAAAACACAACGATATGAAATACTATGATGTGATTATACAACCGTACATGTTATACTGGAAGAAATGGACACAAAAAGACATATGTTTATGTATACAGACGTAGAAGATGCGCATATAGATTAGACAATACATACCTTGAGTAGACTGTAGTTGAAGCAGTAGTTGAGATAATACTAGTCTTTTACATTCACATGAAATTGTGTTGAAGGACGGGCCAGAAGATCGATACATATTTAGTTGTCAATAGGTTGCTGTTGGTGATCCAGTGTACTGTCCAGTTCGTGAATCCATCAGATACTTGGAATGTAAACGGACAGATCAGGATAATAGATTAAAGCTAGCTTTTGTACTTAATCGGGTGTATCTGGTGATGACCCTTGATATACGAAAGGTCATTCTTGTGATGACTCCTGATATACGAAAGGTCGTTCTGGTGATGACCCTTGATATACGTAAGGTCATTCTTGTGATGACCCTTGATATACGAAAGGTCGTTCTGGTGATGACCCTTGATATACGAAAGGTCATTCTGGTGATGACCCTTGATATACGAAATGTCATTCTGATGATGACCCTTGATATACGAAAGGGCATTCTGGTGATGACCCTTGATATACGAAAGGTCATTGTGGTGATGACCCTTGATATACGGAAGGTCATTGTGGTGATGACCCTTGATATAGGAAAGGTCATTCTGGTAATGACCCCTGATATAGGAAAGGTCGTTCTGGTGATGACCCTTGATATACGAAAGGTCGTTATGGTGATGACCCTTAATATACGAAAGGTCTTGCTAATCATTTAAGTTCGCCAAAATGTGTTGCCTTTGTTTTTTTTAATTAATTTATAGTTTGGTATTGAGAATTGGCGAGGTTGTTAGTCGAGCTATAGTGAGTTCAACCAGTCTTTTCGTGGATCGCCATATATGGTCCGCCGGGCATGAGACGCACCCAGTCATGTCACCACCTGGTGGATAAGCGAAATTCACTCCAGCAATAACCGGAAATGTAAACGGACAGACGGCACTCTGTACCCAGTTTATATTCGACATCTAGCACTCTGCGGGTCTGGCTCAGGGTCTCAGAATACCAGATCAACAGCACAACATACCACGCGACGTTCATTGCATGAAAAGAATGATAGAAGTTGATATTAATATAATTGGAAGGGACTTCAGTTTGTAGTTATATTTTCTATTTAATTTTTTATTTTCTCACATTTTTTAATTAAAACAATTTAATTTATTAACAATTTAAATGATTAAGATTTTTATTACTAGTTTTAATTACTAAGAAATCATAATTATATTCGATGTCTCCCACTTATGATCCTAATGATCAACCACCCATTATTTCTAATTACTAAGAAATCATAATTATATTCGATGTTTCCAACTTATGATCCTAATGATCAACCACCCATTATTTCTAATTACTAAGAAATCATAATGATATTCGATGTCTCCCACTTATGATCCCAATGATCAACCACCCATTATTTCTAATTACTAAGAAATCATAATGATATTCGATGTTTCCAACTTATGATCCCAATGATCAACCACCCATTATTTCTAATTACTAAGAAATCATAATTATATTCGATGTCTCCCACTTATGATCCTAATGATCAACGACCCATTATTTCTAATTACTAAGAAATCATAATTATATTCGATGTCTCCAACTTATGATCCCAATGATCAACCACCCATTATTTCTAATTACTAAGAAATCATAATTATATTCGATGTCTCCAACTTATGATCCCAATGATCAACCACACATTATTTATAATTACTAAGAAATCATAATTATATTCGATGTCTCCCACTTATGATCCCAATGATCAACCACCCATTATTTCCAATTACTAAGAAATCATAATTATATTCGATGTCTCCAACTTATGATCCCAATGATCAATCACCCATTATTTCTAATTACTAAGAAATCATAATTATATCCGATTCATTCCCACTTATGATCCTAATAAACCACGTGTCTTTATCTAATTTGACCATCAGGTTGTTGACTTCGGAGCAGCCGAGTGCCGGATGCTACGATATCTTCGCGGCGTGTCGACCTTGCGACACATCGCGCTGGTCGACATAGACAGAGGCGTGTTAATGTCACATAAACGACGAATCGCCCCTCTTATCACGGACTACATTTTCACGACACGATGTCACCCGTTGCGCGTGGATTTATTCGTCGGTGACATCTCGGAATTCGACGAAAGGCTGCAGACATTCGAGTGTGTCACCATGGTGGAACTGTACGTTTGTGTGTTTACCAAATCAATCGATTTTAGAGGTTCTAAAATAAATTCATATCTCTAAAATATCTCATTGAAAAATACGAAAGCGCTATACTACCATATCTCGGTGTGTACTCGTATGAGTTGTCTACCTTGGTGTTATAATTCTACATCTGGATAAATTATATGAATTTTGAAGTGCAATTTTTTGATTCAGATAGCCGTTGTTCGTCTGGGTTGATATTTTGAACAATTTGTCCCTTTTTTATGCGATAGAAAATTCACAAGTCTACATTTATATCTTCAATTTCCATTTTATCGTCACTCCAGAATTGAGCATCTTCCTGAAAGTACTCTGAAAGCTTTTCCGTCGGTCGTATTCGGTGACCTGCGACCTCGATTGGTTATCATCACCACCCCCAACTCGGAGTTTAACGTTCTGTTCCCGGGACTCTCGGGCTTTCGTCACTGGGATCACAAATTCGAATGGACCAGAAATGAATTTCAGCTGTGGTCAGTGAGTTATTATAGATTTATGATGGTTTATTCTATAACACCACCCACATGGTGACGTAAATGTGTGTATGTGTAACATGGTGACGTAAATGTGTGTATGTGTAACATGGTGACGTAAATGTG
>WURV02184592.1:0-12935 GCA_011762755.2 Epimenia babai | reverse complement strand
ATACAGTTAGTCAACAAGGTGTTACCTTTGTATTTTCGTATTTACGAGATGGCTAACACGGCAACCCACACCTCTATATAAAAGATATGTAAAATTTTAAAATATTCGTATATATAACTATCATATCTAAAATATCACTTTATTGATATGTAACACAGATTAACCTAATATCTAAGACAATTTTATAATTTATATATCTAGTGCCACTATAACTCATACAAATGTCGCGAAAGCTTAAGCAACATCAGAACAAGTCTGCATTGTCACGCGATGTCTTGACATTATGCAGGAATTTTATTTCATTTGTAATTATTACTAAAATAATATATATGAAGTTTGAAAAACTGTATGTTTTTCTGAATACGACTTCTGCGTTACACAATGCCCAAATTTCATCTGTATCCTAGCATGAACATGTCCGTAGTCAAATAAAGCTGGCATGTTTGTTCCAATCTATATTCATTAACGATTAAAAGGTCTCGTGTACAATGTTTTTTTTTTTTTTATTTTCACCTAGACTCTCCACTCTGTACTAATTTAGTGCATACATGCAGTAACGGCGGCTGTTCGGTGAAATTTAATATTTTTTTAATATGCTGCAGAGTGTTTGAGGTATCGTTGTCTTCATCTGAGATTAAGCATCTTTTTATTTGCTTAGCCTCTTAATCTCCCTACATAGGAACTTTCAATTTGAAATTAAATTTTACCAGTTACTTTTTCAGAAGATCCGCGATTCTTCGTAACAGACCGTGTTAATGTATACTAACTCAAATTTCTATTTATCGTGCACGACTGGCAGCAGATTCCCCTGACGTGTCGTTTTGCACACTGTATCGATTGAAATGCCACATTGCTGCGGAGATGACTACACGAAAATCTCCACGAGGCGACACGAAAGATCTCAAGATGCACTAGGTCTTCACATCGACCTGAAAAGACGACAAACGAAGATGACTATTTTTAGCCTCATACCATCTGATAAAATGGACGGTATAACCGAGTTAATCGGAAGTAGAGGTTTGTTTGCAATTTTATTCATATACTGTGGCTGCCTCGCTCCCCAAACCTGACACAGTGTGACTGTATGTATGTATGTATGTGTGTATGCGTGTGTGCGTGTATGCATATATGCGTGTGTGTGCGTGTATGAACGTATGTATGAACGTATGTACGTCTGTACGTATACACGCATGTACGCATATACGCATGTACGCAGGTACGCAGGTACGCATGTACGTATGTACGTATGCGTGTGTATGCGTGTGTATGAATGTACGTATGTATGTATATAATGCTGATTTATCCCAACGCGTTTTAAAATCGTATTTTAGAATTCCAAGAGTAGGCTCTCGATTTTTTGTATATAATAACTAAATATTAGTTCGAAACTGTAAATGCAGCAAAATTACTTAGATCATTAGATGTTATAAGTGCCAACAAGAATTTTGTCATAAGTCAGATTTTCTATACAGAATAAACAGAAATAAAAAAACGATACCGATTTTAGAAGACTTTGATAACTTTCTTCGAAATTATTAACAAATACGCACACTAAGCATCAACTTTTCAAACGAAATTAGTTATAGTATTCATCCAAAATTTTCCCCATTCAGGCTGACGGTTTCTTAAAAAGCTTACTTTCCAATTCATTCACGGATATTATCTACAATTTATCGATATTTTCGTCCGTGGTGAATTTTTGTTTTTGGAGCGTATTATAAATTTCATGACATTACCATTTTCGGTGTCTTCAAATTTAGGAATAATTTCTATGGAGAATGTTATGTGATCCCAGGATTTAATAAGGCCTTTTATTTTGGATTCATATTTGCCGACATTTTCTCATGAACATTTCTACTTTTGTCGTCTTCGTCTGAGATAATGATCCAGCCATGAGTTTGATCCAATTTTTAAACTATTTTTTACTTGTTCTGTAGTTCAAACCAAACACCAGAATAGTTCGTCAATTAAATGCCTGTGACTACATATTTAATATTATGATTTGAATATGTTTTAAAATTTTTTATGTGATCGATGATTTATTTTGTCAAAACGCTACATTATACAGTTGAGTGTGAACTGAAATATGAAATTACTATGTAATATATAGGATATAATGTGGAAGTTGAGAACAAATAATCTAGTTAGGAGTAATACAGAAATGTTAACACAAATTTAATCTTATAAATAAGAACAGAGCTAAATATATTTTTGGTTTTCCCTTAAAAAGTAACAGCTTTGTTATTGTAGCATTATGTAAAGCAAAGATAAGATCTAGCGATATTCTAAATGTTAATAAGTGCTCGAGAGTGTTTGAACATAAAAAAGAATCTAAATAATTTCAAAGTTTGCACGATACGAAATTGTATGGCAGATTTGTTTATAAAAGTATTTATATCAAAAGCACGGTTTTAGAATTTCAATGGATTTGCTCTAGAGAGGTTTCACTTAATTGTGGTATCGTTAACACAGACATTGTAACCACCTGTAATGACTAACGGTGATGAAGTTATATAGTATGACAGAGTAGTGACAGAGTAGGATAGTACATCTACATTTTCTTTTCTAGTAGTTCCCTTTGAATTTTTTAAATATGGATACTCTTCATACGTTGTATTTTCCGTCCTATCTATTATCATAACTATTTTATTATACGTATTCAAATTCAACTTGAATATAAACCTCAGATTGATTATTATCTTCATCATCAATAACACCTTTATATATTCCAATAAAATTTTTGTCATCCGCAAATTATACATTGTTATACTTGAGAGACAAAGTATTCAAATCATGAAATAATACATGAATTTAACTGATAAACCCTTTTTGTTTTTGAATCGAACTACAGACAAATTATTAAAAATAGTTTAAAAAATGGATCACGCTCATGGTTGGATCATTATCTCAGACAAAGACAAGGGGAAAATATTTTTCATCAGATTATCCCGACAAATATGCATCCAAAATAAAAAAGACTTCTTGAATCTTGGCATCAGTGAACGTTCTCCATGAAAATAATTAAAATTAAAGAAACCGATTATGGTAATATCAAAACATTAATAATTCCCTCCAAAAAGCAAAAATCCACAACGGAAGAAAATATCGATGGATTGTACAAATTAATCACAATTTATAAAAAAATATAATAAAATATTTTTCCACCTTATTGTTTTATGAACAATAAATATAAAATATAGTATCATATAAAGCATATTATAAATCTCAAATATGAATATAATGTAATATAAATAATTATTTTTTATTGGAATAATATAATATATTCATTATTTTAATAAAATGTAAAATATATATAAAATAACAAGCAAATTAGAAATATTAAATAGTAATGTAAACTAAAATTAAAAATATAAATACTTATTTATAAATAATATCAATAAACAATGATATATAAAGAATTAATTTTCTTCAATTTTATTAATATATATTTATTTTTCAATTTTTCAATGATTTTTTTAATGATAAATAAGTATATAATATATAATAAATACTATAATAGAAAATATAAATATAAAAAGGAAATGTAAATGTTATATAAGAAAATAAAAAAAAATATATAATATTTTTATTTAGTTAATATAATATATCTTTTTCAATGATAAAAAATGTAAAATATATCTCATAAATGAAAGATTAATACAAATATTAAAATATATATTTTTTTTCAATGATTAACAATAAATAATGCAAATTTAATGCAAACATGTACAAACTCTGTCGCTTTGCCAATAGTCACAATATTGTATTTACATCGTTTTTTACTCGAAAAATGTTTTCGACTTTCGTTCAGAAATTTGTTTGGCAAAATAGGATAAAAAATCTTGGCATGCAAACTGCAACCATAACGACCAAAAAACTGTTTCATATATATGTATATACATTTAATTCAATATCCATTGACAGTCTCGTGTATAACAGTGCCCAGTTGCGTTATATGCGTTATACATTTTCTAAACAAATATTACGTAAAGTTTCATAAGAACGAGCACAATTGAATGAAACCTCCGCAGTGAATCCATTGAAATTTCAAACACCGTGCTTTTGATATGAATAATTTTATATACAATTCTGTCAAACAATTTCACTTTTTTAAAAATTGTACTGTTTTCAACATTATATACGAATGGTCGTCTAGCTCGTTCAACATTGTCGTTCAGTACGATCTTTGTTAGTGGAGCTGTTTATATATTATATAATATATTCTCTACGTCCTCATTTCGCGATTTTTATTTACAGTTAATACCAATTCGTTAAATTTTATACTAAATATTCTTGTTCATAAACCCCAATTTTGTTGAATTGCTCCCAAAATATCCATTTTAACTACTGAGATTTGGCATTTTGTCTAAAAACACCCTTCTTGTTAAAATTATCTTCATAACTATCTAGGAAATTCATGAAATAATCTAATTAAAATTACTATAAAGGTAATTTTTTATAGCTTCTCGATCTTTCCTATTAAATATCTGGCTTGCTGAGGTAGCCTTTTTCATCGCAAAACCCTCTTCCTTATTAATACAGCTGTTTAGCTGTCATTTACACACTCCTAACCTGCAATCTTTGAAGTAATATAGATTCTTCGTCTGTATATTCAAACAGTCTCGACCACTTGTATAAACATTTAGAATATCGGTAGATTTAATCTTTGCTTCACTCAATCCGAGAATAACACGGCTGTGACTTTCTGAGGAAAAATTAGTCTTTAAAAAAGTGTTTGTTAATGTATACTAACTCAAAGCATTTTTCCTGCAGGTCTTGCAGCAGATTCCCTTTTCGCGTAGTTTGGCACACTGTGTCGATTTAAATACCGCATTGCTTAGGAGAGTACGACACGAATAACTCCACCTTCCGATTCCAAACAAGTCACGAGTGGTCAGGTCTTCTTCACATCCACCTGAAAACACGACCACACGAAGATGACTATTTTTAGGCTCATACCATCTGAGAAAATAGACGCTATAACCGAGTCAATTGGAAGTAGAGGTTGGTTTGCAATTTTATTCATATATTCATTCTTATTTTCTTTGGATCACACATATAATGTCCAGAGCGTCCCAAGGATGGATTTTTCTCGACGACCTTCTACAAACTCGAAAAGTTAAGAATATTTATATGGGTATCATTAGAGAGGGGTGCTATTTCTCTATACAATAAGATATGACAACATAAAAATCAATCAAACCTTATCAGACGTATAGATATTTTCTCGAGACAGGTAAAAATTCCATCAGGACCATGTTATACATTCCATACCGTGACCCACTCAACAACGCCATCCTTCCTGTTTTGGAGGCGAACTTGCAGTTCAGCAGCGGAGAGTGATTAGGCGTCTGTGGTGGGCGCAGGAAAGGGCACCAGCCTATGTTCGAGACCGTCTACACCAAGTCTTTGGTGATCGCGTGATCGTTCTGAACCATGAAGTGGTGTGGCTGCGTCGCTCCCCAAATCTGACCCATTGTGACTCTTACATTGTGGGATTCCTGAAGTCGAGTGTCTACACGACTCCCCCGGCTGACTTGCAAACCTAGACCGACTAAGTGCCTGGGTGTACAGCTTGAGGATGAGTCCTGGCGTCGTTTGCAGAGCCGTAGATGATATAGCGAGGTAGGCCCATTTGCGCGTGTAGAGCCGTCACACCCTCTCATCCCACAAACATTATTGTGAGTCGCACCAAAGCGCCTTCATAATTTTATATTAATTCATCTCCAAGAAACTTAAAACCTAGTCCCGATGGCATTATATATACCTACGTTCTCAGGAAAATATCTATATCTCTGACAAACGTTGGTTATATTAATTTATCATAGCTTATTTAATAGAAATACAGCAGGGCATTCTAATAATATACATATAATATACATTCGTTTCACTTTGGGTTTGTAGCAGGTCGTCGAAAAAAAAAAATACATTTTTGGAAACTCGGTGTATATAATATATTGGTAATAACTTGTATTGTAGAAGTTTTTATGTAGAAAGCTTGGGATGTCATAATCACGTTTCGTCTTAATTCTTCAGAAACTTAAAACGTTATGTAAGCTAAGTCAACTTTGTAATATCCCTTGTGGTAAACGTCATTATTACATATTCACTCTTTTAGTTTCATTCAATTCGATTCTTAAAAATCCTATAGTTACTTACAATTCAATGGTTTATTCGGCAAGATAAAACGCATAGTAAAGACAGTGCTAACGCTATCTTAAACATATTATACAATCCAAAAATCTATACACTATATTTAAAATCAAGCAATCAGTGTACACAGTGATAACATTTAAACAGGATAATGTTTTGATGAAAGGAGGCACGCAAAAGACTGTGGGGCTCGTGGTTGTACCCCCTATTCGCAAATCACATAACTATAAATATAATTGTGCTAGTTATCTAAAACTTGAAATGGTATACGAAATATATTACTAATTAATAATTTTACTAATTACGGTAATAGCGTTAATATACCATATAAAATGAAAAATCTAATAATGACTGACTTATAACAATAACGAAATTATTCTTACAAGGTCGCTCCATTCACCCTGTAAATTTGAATCATTTCTTTTTCGAGGTCTTTGTTTTAGGTCAACTACTGTTGATGAGATCTGTATATTTATTATGAATGGTAAATCAGGCTATAGTGATAGGTCAACTACTGTTGATGAGATCTGTAACTATTATGAATGGTAAATCGGGCTATAGTGATCCCATTCCTTAAACACTACTACGTGCTTCTGCGTCTGCTGTAACTCCATTTATTTGTGATCTTGTTAATGGGTCGCTGTCATCTGGCATCTTTCCAACGTTGTGAAAACAAGCTGTAGTGCGAATGATACTGAAGTCCGCATTGGATACGAATCAGCTCTCATCCTAACGGCCCGTCTCGAGTTCGCCTCGCATCTCCAAATTGACTGAAAAATCCGCGTCAGTGCAGCTTCAGAAGTATCTCAATGAGAACAATTTATGTGACATATTTTACTCAGCGTACCGACAGAATCACTGCACCGAAAAAGCTCTACTACAGGTTGATGATGATAAAGTGCGACTGGTTGATGGCGCCGCTGCGTTCGTTTTATTAGTTCTTCTAGGCTTATCGACCGCATTTGATATTGTCGACCATGCTGTTTTGTTAAACCGTGTTGAGCTACGATATGGTATCCGTGGTAGTTTTTTATCGTGGTTCTCATCGTATCTTGATCGCCGATCCAATATCATTGCTTTGAATAATGCAGTAACCGCTTCAAGTGATCTAATATGCGGTGTTCCTTAGGAATCTATTCTGAGACCCCAGTTGTTCACACTGTACATAGGCCGTGTAGGTGACTCTATTCGTCGCTATAATATCCGCTATCACATATACGCCGATGATAGTCAGTTATATGTGGAATGTAACACGCAAACTCTATTATCGACATTACGTAATCCTGAGGATTGTTTGGCTGATGTAACCTTGTGGATCGCTGCGAACTACCTCTAGCAACATATTATTAAGTACAACTTCCACGCTGAGGACACCCAAGTGTGGTTGGAGGTGAACCCAGACAACTCTACACACCTCTCAAAAAAGCTCATGCAAATATCAACCTGCCTCCAGGACGTGTCTCGATGGATGCTGACAAATAAGTTAAAGCCCAATCCCGATAACACAGTACTTCATCCATAAATTTACCTTTTTGGCGCAGACCACCACCAGAAATCTCCATCTCCTTCAACGACCTACCCATTAATCCTACTACTACTGCCCATAACCTTTGTGTCACATTCGATTGCCACTTTACATTTAGACCCCGCCCCAACAATGTTATCAGATCTGGCTACAACTGTAAAAATATTTTCTATATATCGAAATATCTCTACTCCAGACTCTGCCACACCCTATGCTATGCTTTTATTTCCTACCGGATCGACAACTGCAATTCTTTACTAACTTTCCTCTATTCGATATATAACGACTCAAGAAGCCCCGAAAGAGTGCAACTCGTTTTCTCAATCATACTCATCACTCTAAACACACCGCTCCTGCCCTTATCTTCCTCTATTGGCTCCCTGTAGTAGAACGCATACACGTCAAGACACTCGTTTTCACCTACGCCGTACCTTCACAACCCCTAGGTATTCTAGCGATCTTATAATCGCCAGCACACCTGCTAAAAATACGAGACTACATTCACTCTTGTTCCCAAATCTAAACGCGTCCACGTTGGTGACCGCACCTGCACCTATAACTCGCCTCGACTACTTAACTCTCTCCCTCTTGACTTCAAGGCATCTCCCACGCTCAATATCTTCAAATCAAAACTCAAGACTCTGCTCTTCACTCGTGTTTATGCTTTAGCTTGATCCAGAATAGCTATAAAGGCATCTAGTTAAAGCCATTTTCACTTGTTATCACGTCCCATTTTTTCCTACTAAAATTATTTCGTTTATTGTCAATACTTATCAGTTTTCCGCATAATAGCAAGTACTCTCTCTGACAAAAGATTTATTTATAACTATAATATCAACATCCGAAATTTTTTATTTTTTTTATTTTAAATTGTCATAGTGTCTAAACTGAGGTTATTCTCTATTTTACTGATACAGATCAGTATTTTTTCTCTCGGATATATTTCAAATTTCAGCAACTTGTAGGTTCTTTCTGTTAATCTTTACTTACGGCTCGCGGATGCGCAGCTTTTGCAGCAATCCTTCCTGAAAATTTTGGCCAAACAGATGTATCTTTGGAAGTCGGCACTTTTCAATAGAGTATTGCACCCAAAATGCCATCCATTGAGCTGTATTATGTTTTTCGGTCTATCGATACAAGTACCTGAAGGAGACGTGCACAGTTTGTTTGAAGTAACCAATTTCGTTTGTACTGCTCATATAATGTCTGAAAAAGAAAATAATTATTAGAGGGTGGAGAGGGAGGAAATGGAATTTAGAACGTTTGGTTAAGCGTTCACGACTAATGGAATAGCAAACTAAGTGGTGGGATCGTTTAAAAATATATTTTATTGGACTCAAAAGCTAACTGCCTTACGATACGTACGAACACAATGTTTTGAAACAAGTATATTTCGCCGTGTAGAGGGACACAGATGTAACTATTTTTTTAGTCGTTGCGGTGAACTCATGCGATTCCACCGCTTCAGGCCTGTCACAACGCACAAGAACCGACGTTGGAAAACGTTCGGCGGACTCGACCCTAACAGCAAAATTCGTTTTTGTGGTCATTCTGGAGTCGTATTATGAAAAGAACAACATGCTTACTGCCACCTTTGCTGAATAGAAGTTGAGACACGAACCATGACCCGCCCACCCAAAATTTACTATTTTATCAAAATATCGATGACATATTTTCGATACGAAATGTGAGGATCACACCTTCTTGACTAAGATTCTGAGTAGGAGAACCTTTTGGTAGTGTAGGAGTGTGAACAACAGTAGCCAGTAGTCGAAGAGAGACGAAAAGATGATGGTAGAAGTGTGTAGGGTATACGTTGCAATTCATTAATCTTTGTAGTTGATGGCGATGGTGTGGATCGTACTCGCGGTGGTGCGAATGGACGCTCCCGATTTTCGTATTGTATGATATGGTTAACCAACACCGCTTTGCTTATTTTTTCGATGTTCTACCCTTGTCGACGGTGATTGAAAAGAGAGTTTCGTGATAATGTTTTCTGTATACATTTATTTGTTATAATTAAATCGCTATATACCTCCATTTTTTATATTAAATTAGCAAGTCGAAAAATTCTCTATACGATATATTTATGTATAATAATTTTACTTTCTTTTATATTATCCATTTGTTTTTGCCTATATTATTTATTTCCTTTCCTTCTTTTGTTCTGTTCTTTTTTCTTCTTTTTTCTCCCCTTGATTGGGTGGTTTTTTGGTTGTCTTCTTTGTTTTTTTTCTGTCACTTTCTTTCATTTTATTCTTTTTTCTTCAATACTCTCATTTTCTTCCATTTTTGTTTAAAATTGTTTTCCTTTATTTTCTGCTATATGTTTCTCTTATCGTATTCTTTTTTGTTTTCGTTTTTCCCCGTTTATTTTCTCTTTTTTACGTTCTTTTCCTCTCTTTTTCTTCTATTTTTTCTTTTGTTTCTCCGTTTCATTTTCTTCGTTATTTTATTCGTTTGTTTTCGCCTTTTTTTCGCCTTATTATTTACATTATTATTATTATCATTATCGTTATCGTCATCGTCATCGTCATCGACATCGACATCATTATACATATTATTATTCTTATTATTATTCTCATTCTCTTCTCATTATTCTTATTCTCGTTTTTCTCGTTATTCTCGTCGTCGTCGTCGTCGGCGGCGGCGTCGTCGTCGTCGTCGTTGTTGTCGTTGTTGTTGTTGTTATTATTATTATTATTATTGTTATTATTATTGTTATTATTATTGTTATTATTATTATTGTTATTATTGCTACTGTTATTACTGTTATTACTACTGTTATTACTGTATAGGTTTTTTTCTGTGCATTTCTCTCCAACTATTTATGGAACCACATTGGCTATCCTAATTAACATCGCAGATATATTGGAACACTGCAAAAATTAGCCAATCAATTTATAGTCTATCATCATGCTGATTAAAGATATCTGTGTATATCGCTGGTTATGATATACGGACTTAAAACATCAGTGGTTCTAAAAAACGGTGTAGATACCTAAAATGCACTGGAATAATCTCGTCCCTGTAGCTCAGTTGGTAGAGCACCAGACCGGTTATCTGGGGGTCGTGGGTTCGAGTCCCATCAGGGGTATAGGTTTTTCCTGTGCATTGCTCTCCAACTATGAGTGAATCGGATAAGCGAGCAGGTTGTCACGGTTGACTGATGTGATTTTAACTACATTTTATTATTCATATTAATGTAGAACGTGGCATTTGTGCGTTATAATGTCTTGATTATTAATGTATAACACTGATACTATAGATTTTTCCAAAACAGGAATTTTATTGCGGATATTGCGCATTTCCTCAAATTCATATCATATACCGTTCTTTCATTCCGCCTGCGGAGGCTTTAAAATAACAAGTATGTGAAGAAGACAGTTCTATAACGAGTGTCAGCAAGCCTCACAGAAATAGACTTCCCCGACGGATATTAATCTGTGTTGTCACAAGCTCTACTTCCTATTTACGGCTTAGTCAATCACACCAACTGGGTACCTTGACAAAAGATACCAGGGAAAACACGATTAGCATTGCTAAAGATTCGATTACTCCACTGTCTGGTTCATCGTCCCAGGCCAAGCTACCACCATTCCAATGCATACTTTTCATAATAATTATTAGAGGGTGAGAGAAAAAGTCGCCCTCATCAAGTTAGGCTTTATGTAGACTGCAAGTAACAATTTACATAAAAAGCATAAAATATTACCCCATGATTACCGTTATATTTTCCATTATAAAAAATCACCTCAAGATTACGGTTATATTTTTTTACGAAAAAAATATCCCGAGATTACGGCTACATTGTTTATCATAAAAAATACCCCGAGAATACTGTCATGATTTTATAATAAAAAAATCACCCCACGATAACGGTTATATTTTTAGAAGAAGAAATCACTCCAGGAACACAGTGATATTGTGATGGTTCGAGGATGGAGTTTTTAAGGAGGACTTTTTTGATGTAAGTTGGCCTTTCTATAGGAAGTCGTATAATGGCGAAATGGAATAATTGAGAATCTATTCAAGAACACGTAGAAAAGATTTCTCAAATAATTGATGAGAATCGGCAGAGAAGATATATGGATGGATTTTTGTAGGGATCTGGTTTTGAAAAATCTAGGAGCCTTAATTTGCAATAACAACTGGTCACCGTATTTTAAGATTCTCTAAAAGTCATGAGGATTTTTTGAACGTTATTACTGTAAGGTCATTGTGGTTAGCTATGTAATGATCATAGTGGCATTCGATATCGTGGATTTCTTTTGTAATGTAATGTGCAAATATATCTGTAATTTGGTTGTTAGCTGGAAGTAACTGGATATTGTTGCAGTTATTGTCAGTGAGTAAATAAAGGTATTTTATTTCTAGGACAAATTTTATGAAGATGGTCGAAGAACCAGTAGCAGGGGATATTTAACTCGTCTAAGTAAAAGAGTGTATGAAAATGCAAATACCACTTGAACGAGCCGACTTCAGCGCCCTTCACTACCTAGCAGGCGAAGACAAGAATGGAAGCAAGCCGATTGTTGTAAAACTAATAAACAGACAGAAAAAAGAGCAAATACTGCGGGCTCGCAAGAAGCTAGCCGAAAAGAAAGCGGGTGTGTATCTAAATAAACACTTAACTCCTAAAAACTCTAACCTCGCTAAACAAGCGCGACAACTCCGCTACAATGGAAAGATTTCCTAAACATGGGTACGAAACTGCAAGGTGCTGGTACGAGTCACGGCATATTCGAATGTCATCACTATTAATAACCAAAGAGACATTGAAAGACTAAATTTGATTGCTACAAAGAACAATGACCAACATCCTTAATGCAACTCATAGCCGCATTACCCGATGACATCCGAAACGCACTCGACTGGATCCTGTTCTGGATAGATATTTATATAGTGTTATATAGTATTTCTTAATTGAAGTACTGATTTTCACATCCAAAACTCACCATGAAGAACAACTGCAGTGTTTGTACCAAATCCATATCTGGACTAAACATAAGATGCACAAATTGCCACTTATGTGTTCACAGGAAATGCTCTAGCTTAACCAAAGAAGATATCCTATACTTAACAACTAAAAGTAAATTTTATTTCTGTCCTGTATGCATACGCGATATTTTCCCATTCTCTCACCTTATTAATGAGGAATTAGATCATATGTTAGCAAATGTACCTGATAATATCACCGATTTATATGACAAATGTGTAAATCTAAACTCTGACCTATTCAGTGGACATCATGTTA
>WURV02184581.1:0-12936 GCA_011762755.2 Epimenia babai | reverse complement strand
AGTGAGGTGAGCAGATCGCCCAGGAGATCGGTCGTCCCGTCCTTGCTGGATTGGACGCCGTTGTTGTAGTTGGGGATGAGGATGGAGACGGTGGGGCTGGTGGCTAGTGGTTGATGGCTAGTGGCTGGGGCGGGCATGGCGGGCTCTGGCGTGTTTGCTGTTTTCAACACTAGTCACTAACCATTAGCTACTAGCCACCCCGTTATCGGCCGTTTTCACGCCTCGACGCCAAACCCGCCGATGCTCGGGGTATGACCGACGCTACCCCTACCGCTGTCGCTGCGCCCACGGCCCCCGGAACCTGCCCCGCGCCAACGCCACGCTGGCAGGTTGATCGCGGTGGCGACGGCTACGTTGTCGTGCGCGGCACGAGTACCCCGGACCCTGAGCCCGCCGACTGGCGCGAACGCTTGGCGTGGTTCCTCCGCACGATTCCGGGCGTAAAGCTGGCCGGGGCTAAGCGCTACTTTGCCAACGGGCACGTTTTCTCGATGGGGGAGAACGTCGTCCACCCCAAGGGGTTCCACCACCTGGGTAAGGGCGTGGCTGGGGCGTGCTACCGCTTCCCTGAAGAGGTTGATGCGATCGCGGGCGGTGTGATGCTGGTGGACGCGGAGGCGTTCGACGAAGCCGGAGGTGAGGGGTTGTTAGAGCGCATGGGCCAACTCGGCGCGTTGGCGTTGGGTTTGGCGGTGCGGCAGCGCGGCGGCCGGGTGCTGGGCATCCCGCAGGTCGGCGTAGTCGATGAGTTCAGCCCGTCGCTGGATGAGCAAGACAGCCGCGCGTTCCGCGAGCGGTTTGGTTTTGATTGGGTTGCACCGGACTTAGATGTCGTCCGCCAGGAACACGCGGCGGATTCTTCCGGGGGCGGGCTGCTGTGGAATGCCTTCCACCACGCGGGCATGATGCCGTTCAACAAGTACGACACCCGCGGCGCATTGGTCTGGCAGGGCTACCAGTCCCACGACCCGCTCAAGCAACGCTGCGACCACCTCGCCAAACTCACGGCCAAGTTCTCCGTGGCCCCGGATGCGCCGGTGGAGGGCGGCATCACCCTCGACGTCGGCTGCGGCGATGGGCTTTTTAGCCACCTCTTCGCGCAGCTGGGCTGCAACGTCGTGGGCATCGACCCCGAGCCCGAAGGCGTCGCGCAGGCCACGGCCATGTGCGAATCCCAGCAGTACCCCGACCCGCACGGCGCTCCCGAGTTCCGCGTCGGTCGGGGCGACGACATTCCCTTCGATAACCATGCCGTCGCCTGCGTCACGCTCTTCGACGTCATTGAGCACCTCAACAACCCCATCGGCGTCCTCCGCGAGATCGATCGCGTCCTTCAGCCCGGCGGCACCTTCATCTGTGTCACCCCCGCCTGGCAGTTCGGCGGTAACTCGGACCCCACGTTCCACGGCTACGAGTTCACCCAGGAAGAACTTAACCGCATCATCAACGCGGCCCCGGGCCTGCAAGTCGTCCACAACGGCCAGATCGGCGGCGTCTACCGCGACCTGGTCGCGGTTGCGAAGAAGGGGTAGACATGCCGATGGTCTCGACGCAGGATCTATCAAACCTTCCGCTTCCTGCGCAACTCGAACGGCTGATGTGTTCGATGGCAGTGCTGGATGCCATCATGTCACCCGAGTGGCAATACCGCTATTTCTCGTTTGATAAAGACTGGTCGCCAACGCAGCGAATGAGCTCGATGCGTAACGGATCTGGCGACGAGCTGCATGCGGTGTTTTCTGAAGAGGGTGCCATTGTGCTGGGGAAAACGCACGAGTATCCGCAGCCCACTCACTTGGTCGCCGAGGCTCGACGGATGTTACCTTCGGTGTTTGTGGCCCAACTCGATGAGCCGGCGTTCTCGGTGGACGCCTGCCGATTTGTCTTGTGGGCGGCGGCTGCGGACACCTGCTGGTCGACAGTCGCTCGGCCGGATCACGACGGTTCGCATGACCTCTTGCAGTATTACTCGCAGAGCCCGGTTGTGTATCAGGAGTGGGCTTACGACTACTATGAAGAGGACGTGCCGCTGACGCTTGTCGAAAACGTGTTTGCGCACCGCGAGATCGATTTGACTCAGTGGGGCGTTGTGACAGAGGACGTATCGGAAGAGGATTTTCGCAAAGATTTGCAGCAGGCCGGGTATCCCATGCCGATGCATGGCATTCATTAGAGCGATGGCTAGGCCGACGCACACCGCGCGATCAGGACTGCGCAGTTCTCGCCGATCGACACGGCTTGGTGGCCTTGCACTGGGGAAATGGAGTTGAGTGCCTGCAATACTTGCTGTACCTGCTGATGTGCGTTGGTGTCGAAGGGTACGAAGGCGAGGAGTGTCGGGAGCGTGTCGCTCGGGTTGGCGGTGTAGTCGCGGACGGCGTCGAGGCCGACGAGAACGCGGGCATCGGGGGCTGGGGGGATTTTGTCAGGGGGACAGGCATTCCTGCCTGTCGTAGGCCGAAGGCCTGATGGAGTTGGTTGGTGGGTTGGGTCCGGCTGCGCCGGATGACAGGCAGGAATGCCTGTCCCCCTGAGAACCGTGTACCCCGACCGCTCGGCAAGCGAGGCATAAAACCCGGTCGGGTCGCCGGTGAGCTGGATTGTTCCGCCATCGGGTACGTTGCCAAGCATCTGGCAGAACCAACGGGCGGTGGCGAGGGCGGGGGGGGACTGCTCGCGGAAGGTGGCGTGCGCTGGTGTAGTGATTCGCGGATTCGCTGTGCTCATCGCACGGTTTGGGGCCGGGGCAAACATATTCTTGAGCGGCTTGATGTGGTCCGCGTAGCGTCTTGCCCACAAGGCGAAAACAAGGCAGTAGTACACCGGCATCATCGCTTGGGGGTCGTAGCGGCCGGCGTTGAGATAGCTTTGCCATTGCGGCGCGTACAACCCGGCGGTGAGCGATTCGGTCTCACGGAACACGCCGGCGATACGCTCGGCGTGCTGCTGCATCCAGCCCTGGATCGGCGGGGTGAAGCCACGCTTGGGGCGGTCGAACGCCTGGGGCGGGAGATAACGTTTCGCCAGTGCGTGCAGAATCCATTTGTTTTGCAGGCCATCCGCCGCCATCGGCCCATTGCCGGGTCGCACCTTGTATTGCATCGGCAGCGATAGCAGAAACTCCACCACCCTATGATCGAGCATCGGGTTACGCGCTTCGAGCGAAGCCGACATCGACGCGCGCTCCTCGATGCACACGAGGTAGTCGGGTAGGTTTGTCTTCGCATCGGTGTAGAGCGCGTTGCCCAGGCGGTCGGCCCAGTCGTGACGCATCCAGAACGGCGTGATGCCGGCGTCGGGGTCTTGCGATTCTGCGATGGCGGCCTTTGCATCGGGCCCGAGCATCTGCGACAACGCGCCCGGCCAGGTCACGAACGACGACTTGTTCAAGTGGTTGAGCACATCATCGACAGCCGGGGCGTACTGTGAACGCTTCGACGCGTCGCTCGCTTGCGCCTCGGTCTGCACGACCCAGTTGTACCGCCCCGGGTAGCCGGCGGTGAGCTCGTCGCCGCCCTGGCCGGTGAGTACGACGGTCAGCTCCTCGCGGCAGAGGGTGCTCAGGGTGCGCTGCGAGGTGACCGTGAAGTTGCCAAACGGCTCGTCGTAGAACCGCGACGCGGCGTCGAGTTCTGCCAGCCAGTCCTGGTTGCTCCGGTTGATCGTCCGGGGGTGCCAGCCGCAGCCGTATTGCTTGGCGACCCTCTCGGCGTAGGGCATCTCGTTGTGGGCCGGGTCGTCGTCAAAGCCGATCGTGAACGCACAGACCCCGCCTTTGCCCTGCGATTCAAGGGTTTTGCTGGCCATTGCCGTGATGAGTGATGAGTCGATCCCACCCGACAGCAGCGTGCCGATGGGGACGTCGCTGATGAGCCGGTCAGTGACGGACTGCGTGAGCAGTTCGTCGAGCGTGTCGATGACGCGCTCATCGGCGAGTTCGGGGTCTGCTTCGAGGTGCCCGGGGGCTTGCGGCGTAGCGTCCCACCACTGCTCGACGCGCCAGACCCATCGGTCGGCATCCAGTGTCAGCTTGCAGCCCGCCGGGAGCTTGCAGATACCCTCGAAGATCGTGTGCGGTGAGAGGACATACCCACGGGTGAAGAACTGTTCAACGGCTGCGGGGTTGATCGGGTAACGCTCGCCGGTGTAGGCGAGGATGGCCTTGAGTTCGCTGGCGAAGACGAGCGCGTCGCCGGTGTCGCAGTAGTAGAGCGGTTTCTGCCCGAGCCGGTCGCGGACGAGCAGGAGCTTGCGCTCGGCGGCGTCATAGTACCCGAGGGCGAACATGCCGTGTAACTGCTCGATGGCGTCGGGCCCGTCGGTGGCCAGTGCGTGGAAGACCAGTTCGGTATCGCAGGTGGAGTTGAAGGTGTGGCCGCGTGCTTCGTAGCGCTTCATCAACTCGCGGTAGTTGTAGACTTCGCCGTTGTAGGTGAGGGCTTTACCCTCGGTGATGTCGGTGACCGGCTGCTGGCCGTGGCCGGGGTCCTTGGAGAGGTCGAGGATGGCGAGTCGGCGGTGCCCCAGCGCCGCGCCGGGGCGTTGCCAGAGCCCGGCCGCGTCGGGGCCGCGGTGGATGAGCGCATCGCGTGCGGCTTCGAGGCGTTGGGTATTGACGCGTTGTTGCGGGTCTTTGAAGACCACACCGACG
The DNA here is from genome assembly GCA_011762755.2 of Epimenia babai. Taxonomy (NCBI): domain Eukaryota; kingdom Metazoa; phylum Mollusca; class Solenogastres; order Cavibelonia; family Epimeniidae; genus Epimenia; species Epimenia babai. The sequence goes on along the minus strand of WURV02184581.1, from coordinate 8,285 downwards.
ATGCCGCACATGGTTGGCTCGGGGTAGCGGTTTAGCAGGGAGTGCCCCGGTGAAAAAGCCCGGGGGTAGGGGGATTATCGGGGGGCGTGCGGTAGATGCGTGAAAGTCGCGTCGGCAGGCGTGTGATGGGTAAGCCGGGCGATCCGTCGCTGGTTATTGTGCGTATGATTGAGCCCGGGGCGTTGTCCTTTTATAGAAGCCACACCCAGCCAGGAGCCGCCTGTGCCATTGAGGACCGTGATGACTCCCGCCACCCGCCGCCTGACACTCGCCGCAATGCTTGTGGCTTTCCTGCTCCCCTCGCTCGCCGCCGCCCAGCGCGACGCCGGGCCAGCCCTCGCCGATGTCGAGCAACGCGCCCAAGCCGCCGCGCCCAACTGCATCGCCGCGACCGTCGGCATCATCGTCCGCGACGCCAACGGTGACGGCACGGGCAACGGCCGGGGCATGGGGTCGGGCGTCATCGTCAGCGAAGACGGGCTCATCTTCTCCGCCGCCCACGTCGTCCTCACACCCGGGGCCGAGCTCATCGTCATCATGCCCGACGGCACACGCCTCCCCGGCGTGACCCTCGGCGTGGACCACGATGTCGACGCCGGCATGGCCCGCATCACCGAACCCGGCAGGTACGCCTTCGCACCCGTCGCCGAGCACGGCGGCTTCGGCGTGGGCGACTGGGTCCTTGCCGTCGGGCACGCCGGCGGCATCCAGACCGACCGCCACCCGCCCCTGCGCCTTGGCCGACTCCTCCACCACATCACCGGTGACGACGGCGATGGCGAAGAACTCTTCGGCAACCTCGCCTCCGACTGCACCATCATCTCCGGCGACTCGGGCGGCCCGCTGTTCAACCTCGCAGGCCAGGTCATCGGCATCCATTCCAACATCGGCATGCGCATCACCGAGAACCGCCACGCCGCCATCGACGAGTACCACGACCGCTGGGAGGCCTTCCTCGCGAGCGAAGACCTCAGCACCCACCCCCACCGCGAGGCGATCGATCCTTTCGACGCAGACGATCTCGAAGAACTCGAAGAACGCCTCGACGAAAACGGCGACCCGCTGGACCCCGCCGACCTCGACGGCGACGGCACCATTTCCGACGACGAGGCCGCGCTCAACGTCATGCGCATGAACCTCTACCAGCAGTACTCCCATGCACTGACGCGAGACGAGATCGAGCTGCTGATGAGCGTCGCCAAGGTCGGCGACGACGGGCAGATGCAGCTCGACCTCAGGCCTGACAACTTCAAAGAGGTGCAGGACATCCTGGAGAAACTCAACGCCGCGCAGGAGCAGGCCGCACGCATGCCCGGCCCGCTGCCCCGCCGCGCGATGCGCTACACCCGAACGGGCCGGCAGGTCCGGCCGATGCTCGATCCCGTCGCGCAAGCGGGGGGCGAGAGCGTCGTGGTCGTGATGGACGGCGACGAGCCAGCCGGGATGGGCACCGTCGTCGGCGAAGCGCTGGTGCTGACCAAAGCGAGCGAGATCAACGCAGACGCTGTCGCCGTTCGTATTGGTGAGGTCACGCTCGGCGCGGTCGTGGTCGGCATGGATGAAGCGACAGACCTGGCGCTCTTGAGTGTCGATGTCGGCGATGACAAGCTGACTCCCGTGCAGTGGGTCGAGGGCGAGACACGCGCCGGCGACCTGCTGGGCACGATGCTTGTTAGTCCTAACGCCGAGGGCGAGCCGCTCGCGCTGGGGGTCGTCAGCGTTGCGACGCGAGACATCCCCGACAAGATCCAGAGCATCGGCAACGGCAACACCGCGTTCCTTGGGGTCTCCGGGCTGGGCGGCGGCGGGTCGGCGGTGATCCAGGAAGTCATCGAGGGCGGCGCGGCCGAGGCGGCAGGGATGCTCGACGGTGACGCGATCATCCGTATCCAGGATATGGCCATCGAGAACCACACCGAACTGGTCGAGGCCATCGGCCAGTTCGAGCCGGGCACAACGATCGAGATCGAAGTCCTGCGAGGCGAGGAGTCGGTCGTGATGCACGCGACCCTTCAGGACGCCACGGGCAAGTTCGATGTCGAAGCGGACGATCGTCTAGCCACCGCGCAGCTCAGCCGGCAGGCCGGGGCGATCAGCAACCGGCGGACGGGCTTCCCCGCGGCGTTCACCCACGACGGCGTGGTCTGGGCCGGCGACATGGGCGGCCCGGTGCTCGGGCTCGACGGCAAGTGCATCGGCATCAACATCGCCCGCTTCGGCCGAACCGCGACCTACGCGATCCCCGCGGACGAGGTGCAACGCGTGATTGTGGAGTTGCTGGAAACAGAAAACAGCGATTAACCGCTTCTCTGGACTGGTTGCTTAAGCAACCAGTCCAACCCCCAGTACCTTCAAGCTTGCTCCGACCCCCATACACGCCTATCCTGCAACACACTCGCCAGGGGTGCCGCCGACGCGGCTGAGACAGTCCCTTGGAACCTGATCGATTACCTCGGAACGCACGCTGACAGCGCTTCCGGGGGTCGCGTAGGGAGGCGAGCCCAGTCGAAGACGCGTCTTCCGGCGCGACACCCGGCCAAGGCCCCGCTTCCCGCTACGTCTCTCGCAGACCAAGGAAGCCCGCCATGACCACGCCCCAATCCAACGACCTCAACCCCGACGGCACCCGCACGATCGACCCGGCGGATTTTCTACTCCCCCCTGTCGGCGGCGACCCGGGCACCGAGAAAACGACGACCCCGGGCTCGTTTGCAAACCCGCCGGTGATTCTTCCGGGGGGCCGCGGCGCGAAGACCTACAGCTCCCCCGACACCCCCGGCATGCCCGCGCCCTCCACCAAAACCGCGTGGGACTTTATGCCCGAGGGCTGGGCAACGAGCGAAGGCGAAAACGCCAACGGAAGCCCACGGTCAATGACCGTGGGCTTCGAGACGGTTACGTTTACTCAAGCCGACGGCACAGCGCGCACCGTCACCTACCCCGAGGGCTTCACCCCGATCACCCAACTCGAATCCGCCCGTCTCGGCATCGTCACGCCGCAGATGCAGCGCGTCGCCGAGCGCGAGCCGCACCTCACCGCCGAGCAGATCCGCGACGAGATCGCCGCCGGCCGGATGGTCATCCCCGCCAACACCGTGGCGCTGGGGTACAACCTCGACCCGATGTGCATCGGCCGGGCGAGCAAGACCAAGATCAACGCGAACATGGGCGCGAGCCCGGTATCGTCGTCGCTCGATGAAGAGGTCGAGAAGCTCAAGTGGGCCGAGCAGTGGGGGGCCGACACGGTCATGGACCTCTCGACCGGCGGGGACCTGGACGCGACCCGCGACGCCATCATCCGCAACGCGACGACTCCCATCGGCACCGTCCCGATCTACTCGATGATCATCGGCAAGAAGATCGAGGAGTTGGATAAGCAGATCATTATGGACGCCGTGAAGCTCCAGGCCGCGCAGGGCGTCAGCTACTTCACCATCCACGCCGGCATCCTCCGCGAGCACGTCCGCTACGCCAAGGATCGCCTCATCGGCCTCGTCTCGCGCGGCGGGTCGCTGCTGGCCAAGTGGATGATCCACCACCAGAAGGAAAACCCGTTCAACACCGCGTGGGAAGACATCTGCGAAGTTATGCGCGGCTACGACATCACCTTCTCCATCGGCGACGGCTGCCGGCCAGGTGGTCTGTCCGACGCGACCGACACCCTCCAGCTCGCCGAGCTCGTCGAGATCGGCAAGCTCACCGAACGCGCCTGGCGCTGCGGCGTGCAGGTCATGGTCGAGGGGCCCGGCCACGTCCCGCTCGACCAGATCGAATACAACATGAAGATCGAACGCACGCTCTGCCACGGCGCGCCGTTCTACGTCCTCGGCCCACTCGTCACCGACGTGTTCCCCGGCTACGACCACCTCACCTCCGCCATCGGCGCGACCAACGCCGCCTACCACGGCGCGTCGATGCTCTGCTACGTCACGCCCAAAGAACACCTCGGGCTCCCCAAGAAGAGCGATGTCAAAGAGGGCTGCGTCGCTTACAAGATCGCGGCCCACGCGGCCGACGTCGCGCTGGGCATCCCCGGCACGCGCGACTGGGATGATGAACTCACCAAGGCCCGCGCCGCGCTCAACTGGGAAAAGCACTTCGAGCTCGCCTTCGACACCGACACCGCCCGCGCCTACCACGACGAGGATATGGACGTCGATACCGATTTCTGTGCGATGTGCGGCCACGACTGGTGCAGCGTCCGCATCAGCAAAGAAATTCAGGACTGGGCATCGGGTAAGGCCGAGGGCTTTGCCAGAAACGGCGATGGCAAAACCATCAAGTCCGCCGCGTTGACCGAAGAACAACAAAAAATCCTGGAACAGCGTGGCCACCTAAGCCCCGAAGAAATCCACAAGCTCGCGGCGAAGAAAAAGAAAAAAATCAAAGGCGAAGTCGAAGGCCAAGACAAGAACGCCCCGAGCTGCCACAGCGACTACGTCGATCCCGACGAAGCCGCGAAGCTCCGCGAAGCCGAGCAACAACAACTCGTCCAACTCAACACCGCTGAGGCACATGGGTTGAGTAAGCATGATTCGGTGATTTGATGGTATTTCGCCCAATTAAGATCAGTCACAGCAAGACTGGATATTAGATTTGAGGCCGCATGTTTGGATTCAATTATTTTGGCATCGACTGGCTCGCAATGGTTCTGACCTTCTTAGCGATCTGGCAGCTTGGCAACAAGAACAAGCAGGGCTTCTACCTAATGATGTGCGGCAACACGAGTTGGATTGCGATCGGTTTCATGGCTAGCAGTGTCGCCATGATCGTCGCGAACGCCGTTTTCTTCGCGATGAACCTAAGAGCAGTCATCCGATGGGCACAACCTGATGGTCCTGCATGAAACGAGCCATCCAATTCTATTCAGGGTCTGGAAAAAGGGATAAGTACATTATTCAAGGCCCTCCAGCTCAACGCCGCCGAGGCCCACGGGCTGAGTAAGCATGATTCGGTGATTTGACGACGTAACGCCCCAACGTAGGCCGGGCCTCGGCCCGGCCTACGGTTACTCCAATAAACCGGCATCGACGCCTTGGGTATAGGCACTGCCGTCGGGCACGCATCCCCAATCGGCCGGAAGGATGCCTTCGTGGACGTAGCGGTGCTGCGACGACCAGGGCCAGTCGATCGGCCGCTTGACGTAGCCGTGTTTGACTGGGTTCCAATGGATGTAGGCGATATGGTTGCCAAAGTCTTCTTCATCCCGAATTGCGTGCTCCATAAAGCGTGGCTGCCAGACGCCCCGTTGACGCTTCCGATGCTGCGAGGATGTAACAGCGGATTCGCTGCCGCCTTTTTGCAGCCACCGCCGTGTGAAGTTGGCTTTGATCGCGGCCCAACGTGTCGAGTAATCCGAATCACCCGGCGGGAGGGTCCACATCGCGTGTAAGTGGTCGGGCAACACTACGCCAGCGACGCGATTGAACGGGCGGGTTTCGAGTGTTTCGTGAACGACTTCAGCTAACAACCGAACCGCACCGGGCGATTCAAAGATGGGCTGTCGATTCGCGGTGACGACGGTAAAGAAGTATGTTGCACCCGGAATGTAGTTGCGTCGATATTTCGACATGACGAAATCGTAACAAGTAGGCCGGGCTTGAGCCCGGCTCGAAGCATGATGAGATTGTTCCGCCGGGCTGAAGCCCGGCCTACTCACCCCAAGAGCCCCCATGTTCCACCACATCGTCCACTTCTGGCTCAAGCCCGACACTACTGACGCGCAGCGGGCCGAGTTTGTCGCGGGGCTTAAAGCCCTCGCCGACTCGCCCAACGTCGCTTCGGTCAGCGCCCGCAAGCCGGCGGGCACACCGCGCGAGGTCGTCGATAACTCCTACGACTACCAGTTATTCGTGACCTTCAAGGACCAGGCGTCGCACGACGCCTACCAGTCCCCCGACGACGCGGCCCACCAGCGGTTCATCGATACCTTCAAGCCGCTCTTCGACCGCGTCCTGATCTACGACTCGGTCGAGGCGTAGCCCTCCGACGGCTCCTATACCCCCTAGCCCCTGCCGCAACAACATTATGCATGAGTTTTAGGGGGACAGGCCTTCTTGTCTGTCAACAGGCCGAAGGCCTGATTCCGATTCGGCTGCGCCGAATGACAGGCAGGAATGCCTGTCCCCCTGTTCAGCCTGGAGTTACAAACGGCGACGCATAATGTTGGCAAGGCGGGGGCTCTGATCGCGCGTTGATCCAACCCCGGCCTTGCGGCGGGGGCTATTGCTTTGGTCAAGAAATGCGTGACCCCGGGCCCGCAGTCCCTTATGATCGTGGCGACCGATTCACCTTTCGCCTGGGGGTCCGATGCCCGACCACACGTTTCGCCAACTCTGCCGCTACCGTTTTGACCGCTTTATGTCGCGCGGCGGATCATCGATCTTTATCTCCCTCATCGTGATCACGATTGGGGCATTCCTGTTGATCGGTGTGCTGCGCTGGGTCACCATGCTCATCTGGCCCGGCGGCGTATCGGAAGAGACCACCAACAGCTACATGGGCCAGCTCTACACGATCTGGCTGGCGCTGACGGATCCGGGCAACATGAACCAGGACAAGTTCGCGTCACCGGTCTACAAGGTCACGGCCGTGATGGCGGGTATGGCTGGGATCGTGATCTTTTCGATGCTCATCGGGTTTATCACCACGGCCCTGGATCAGAAGATCAGCGACCTCAAGAAGGGCCGGTCTAAGGTCATCGAGTCCGACCACACCCTCATCTTGGGCTGGGGCGACCGCGTGCCCGAGATTATCCGCGAGTTGGTGATCGCCAACGAGAGCGAGGACAAGCCACGCATTGTCATCCTGTCCGAGGAAGACAAAGAAACGATGGACGACTACCTCTCGCTGCACCAGCCCGACACCAAGAATACGCAGGTCGTGACGCGCAGCGGCAAGGTGTCGTCGCTGGCGAACCTCGAGACCGTGTCGGTGCAGACGTGCAAGTCCGTCATCATCTTGCCGTGGTGTACCGACGCCGAGTCGCAGGCGGAGAAGGACGTGAGCGACACCCGGGTGATCAAGACGGTGCTGGGCCTGGTCGCAAGCAAGCGGGAGGGCCAGGAGCTGAACATCGTTGCCGAGCTGTTCAACACGCGCAGCAGAAAGATTGCGACGGACATCACCGACGAGGTGACGTGTGTCGATGGGCTGGACATCCTGGCGAAGATTCTGGTGCAGACCTCACGCTCGATCGGGCTGAGCGTGGTGTACAACGAGGTGATGTCGTTCGACGGCGTCGAGATGTATCTCTGGGGCGGGGAAGAAGAGATCGATTGGAGCGGCATTTCCTATGGCCAGGTGCAGTTCCACTTCCCCGATGGGATCCCGATCGGGCTCCGCCGGGCCGATGGCTCGCTGCTGATCAATCCGCCGGTGGACACGGTGCTTGGCGATGGGGACGACGTGATCATCATCGCGGAGGACGACTCGACGATCGACTTTGAGGCCAAGCCCGTCGCCGAGCCGACGGACTACGAACTCGCAGGCGGGGCGAGCGAGCAGCGGATCGAGCGCGAGCTGATCGTCGGGTGGAACCCCAAGGCCCCGATCATCATCGAGCAATATGCGGACTACGTGCTGGAGGGGTCGGTCGTGGACGTGCTGCTGCCTAACCCGCCCGACGCCGTGCGCGAGCGTATCGCCGAGCTTCAGCAGGAGCAGCCGGGGTTGAAGCTGTCGCTGATCGACGCCGACCCGCTCAAGCCCGAGGCGCTGATGGCGCTCGAGCCATTCCAGTACGACAATATCATCCTGCTCAGCCAAGGCGGCGTGTCCATCGACCCGGAGACGGTGGACTCGGAGACAATCATCATCTTGCTCCAGCTTCGCCGTATCTTCGATGACCACCCCGAGGAAGCCAAGAACACCAAGCTGATTAGCGAGGTGATGGACTCGGACAATATGGAGCTTGTGTCGCGGGCCGGGGTCAACGACTTCATCGTGAGCAACCGTTTGGTGTCGATGCTGCTCGCGCAGGTCAGCGAGGAGCCGGCGATCAATGATGTCTACGCCGACCTGTTCGAGGAGGACGGCAGCGAGATCTACCTCAAGCCCGCGTCGCTGTACTTTAAGGACCTGCCCGGCGATTACACCTACGCGGACATGATGAGGATCTCGCAGAAGCGCGGCGAGTGCTGCATCGGCGTGAAGATCGCTGAACACGAGCAGGACATGTCGAAGAACTTCGGGGTGAAGCTGATCCCCGAAAAGAACACGCGATACACGCTGGGCCCGGAGGATCGGCTGATCGTTGTGGCGGAAGACGAGACCTAGGGGGCGGA
>WURV02184570.1:0-12936 GCA_011762755.2 Epimenia babai | reverse complement strand
TGTAAACGCTCGCTGAATCGAGATTCACTGCGGTGAAATTTATGTCAGATATAAATATCTGGGTGTAAACGGCCTATGAAGCCCGTCTACTCATGGGGTTCTGGTTACCAATTACATATATTAATGGGCTTATTGTCTCTGTCATAGTTGTTGTTTGGATGTTGATGACACAAAAATAAAGGATGCTAACGATTTCAGCGAGATCATAACCACAATCTAGGCTGGCTCTGTAAAGGGCCAATATTAGACCAGACAACAGGTGAATCCAAGTCTATTCATACTTCATACATAAGGATGTTTGCATATAAATATTAGCCATCAACTTTGTACGTGCCTGAATAAAAATAAACAGAAATATATATAAAATAATCATGAGAAAAAGGAGAGCTATATCAGATATTTGGATGTGGTAAATTCAGGCAGCACTGAGGGCAAGATTTTTACCTTACTTAAAATGTGATGTACTAGAACACAAAATAGAAAATAAATGTTCAAGCAAAATAATCACATAATATTACTAATTACATAACCATGGACATCGCCGTCACACTGCCTTCATCCCCATCGACAATATCATGACATTGCAATCATCACAATAGATATCATCGCATTGCCTTCATCACCATATACATCACCATCGCACTGCCTTTATCACCATATAGACATCACCACATTGCATTCATCACCATAGACATCACCATCACAATGCCTTCATCACCAAAGAAAACATCACTACATTCCATTCATCACCATAGACATTACCATCACACTGCCTTCATCACCATAGACAACATCACTACATTGCACTCATCACCATAGACAGGATCATCACATTGCATTCATCACCATACAGATATCATCATCACATTGCCTTCATCACTATATACATCACCATATACATCACTATCACACAGCCACCATCACCACAGATATCAACATCACATTACCTTCTCACAACTACATCTACCTGCTACATTTCTGGCGAGCCCACTAAAACTATACACACGCTGTACCAACATTAACCACAGAGAGAAAACAGACAAACGGATTAGCCATCAGTCGCGTCATTGATTATTATCCTCCTGTCTCCATAAAGTTTACATCAGAGAATCGCGGAACTCTGCCGGTATTGGTAAATATTTTATTAGTCCATCCGCAGGATCGATGAGATGTGGCACGTGAATGGCGAGTTTTCTTAATCGAACAGCGGAAATAGTCTCTATGATACAGGAATGACAGGATTAGTAAAAAATGTATCTTTCGTGAATTGGCTCTTAAATGAATGGGTTACTACGATTGTTATTACTAATGCAGTCTGGTATATGACAGTGTCTGGCGAAATGATATTTTGGATGGTCAGAGAAACTTTTACGAACTAGATTTTTCTATTAACCTCTACCCTGATAGATGTTTTATTTGGCATATATTGATTGATACATCTCCCAAAATATACTCCCTGGTCCAGCAGGATAAAGATTCGGGAAAGATTAAATGCTATTGTAATTAATGTCAATACATACTATGTGGCCCGGTTTATACAGAGTCCTATAAAAATGAAACTGAAATGAAATGAAATTTTATCAATTTATAGTGCCCTTTTAACCGATAGCTATCAAAGACACTTTGAAACTGTATTTTCAGGTGCAAATAATCGTATTGAGGTATAGCAGTTGACAGACGCGACATATAACGTGAAACTCTGCGAAGCCCACACCCCAATCATCTCAGTTCACTCACTAATTGCCTTTCTAATTCCTTGACAAGATCTCATGTGATACGGCGACATTAATTGAAAGACAATATGTAGAGGCGCTCAGGGAGGGTGGGGGATGGCTAAGCCGCGTTATTCACCGTGAAAAAAACACACCCCTGAGTAATATCAACTGTACAGGAATAACGCAATCATTAAATCGATAAAACCTTGCTATATTCACTTAATGAAGCGTTAAACCATCCGCATCAGATATAAACTGTCAGTCTGTTTCGGATATGAATGAATATACGCATCCTCGTTGCTAACCGCGTAGATTTCGTTTTCATTAAGTATGACATGCCCGAAGAGACCCGACGATACTGTCCGCTCGTTACATTCCCGCCGATTGCCAAATTTGTCATGGCGCGAGTGGAGCGAATAATTTCTGACGTGATCTTATGATATATAGCGCGGCGTCTGATGGAATTCGCCGCGATATTGCGCCGGCTTTGACAGCAACATTCTTCTACAAGTGGTCCTTGATCAATAACAGACGCAAATCGAATGAGATTTTCTACTCAAATGGCTCGGTGATTTCGAGCATGCAATAAACATTGTGACGCCCGTACACTCTCCGTCGCCCCACTACTTGTGTCATCCGCGGTCCGCCCGAGTACTGGGTCAAAGTTCAGGTACCCTCGGTGATTTTGACTATACACACGCGCCGTAAGTTATGTGTTTTCGGCCCTTGATTACCAACCATTTGAATGTTGTCAGCAAATTGGATAAAAGTTAGCGTCCTCAATTAGATATTTATCTCGTTGATTCGCTGCGCCGTAAAAGCGGTTAAATGAGGCCTCCCAAATCAGGCGCAGGAATGTAGCAATCTGTGACTATTGTCTGTAGGGTCCCTGTCATCTTACATAAATACTCCGTTAATCGGATATATGAATCATCATGAAGCTGGGACATGCCAAAAGAGGAGGTACCAGATCCACGCAACGCGGACTCTGTAGTTTAGTGTTGGAAGATGACGCTAACTCGTTGTCTAAGTTATCGGTAGCCTTTCACAAAGCTAACCATCAGCGATACCGTGTTTAGAATTAAGCCAGTAAATGGTTCAGTTACATTCATTGTGATGGAAGAATCAGGAAAGTTCAAATGCTAAGCAGACAGTTGACTTTTGTCCATGAACGCCATTGGTTTTCAATGCCAATGCGCAGCACGTAAAATTTATGGTAGTAGATTATTATATACAGTAAGATAATAAGACAGTATCTGAAAAAGTGAATCACTATCGAAAAACAACCATCGCATAATGACACTGCAATGGTACATATTGTATATTAATTTCACAAGTACTGAATCTTGTAATGTAATTTAATATCTGTGATATTTCGATTACTTGCAAAAACTTGAGTACGATATTACTGAATACCAATATCGCTTAGGTAAATTGCATATTATGGTATATTTTTATGAATGGAAGGGAGTGCTACCTCAAGAGTTTTAATTTCTTTAACTACTTCCTTTCAACAAAATCCTACAAATATAAAATATAATCCGAATTGTTATACTGTACGTGTTTCGTACAGTATAACAATGACCTCCCCTTAGTCGGATGATGATATATTTAACTAATTTTAGAGAAACCAACTCTAGGATAATATATGCTAAATTGCAAAGCTCTGCAACAAGTGGTTCTTTATAATCCTTTAAGTAAAAATACAAACATCGCCAGAAATTACTTCCCCTTGGTCATATGACAAGCTTAACATATGTCATGATAAACCCACAGTAGAGTATATAACGTATACAACAGAAAAAAAGAAGGTCTACGAGGAATACCGTTTGGTAACAGAATAATAACATTTACAGACCGTTACACCATGACAACTGTTACAAAATATACGCAGATTCGGGCCAATAAAACTAAAGTATTGCTAAAGTATTCCATTTGATGTGTAATTAGAAAGTATATATTCGGGTTCAGGGTGGAGTGTCAGTGGGTACCAAGATGTCATGACGTAGAACTGCGTGATCACTGTCTAAAGCAAGCTGTGGAATATGAGTGCAAATGCTCCGTAAGTTGTGGAATATGAGTGCAAATGCTCCATAAATTGTGGAATATGAGTGGAAATGCTCCGTAAGATGTGGAATATGAGTGCAAATGCTCCATAAGTTGTGGAATATGAGTACAAATGCTCTATAAGTTGTGGAATATGAGTGCAAATGCTCCGTAAGTTGTGGAATATGAGTGCAAATGCTCCGTAAATTGTGGAATATGAGTGGAAATGCTCCGTAAGTTGTGGAATATGAGTGCAAATGCTCCATAAGTTGTGGAATATAAGTACAAATGCTCCATAAGTTGTGGAATATGAGTGCAAATGCTCCGTAAGTTGTGGAATATGAGTGCAAATGCCCCTTCTAATATATATTAGAGACAGATGGACATTGAGAAATGTCTGCACAATAACACTAAACTCCGCACTTGACTGCAACAGATTGTTCTAAGTAAAATCACTTAATAAGATCGTATTACTACTCCATTAAGTTAATCAACTGAGTGGCTTTTGTTATGCAATACTGGTACAAAGTAAATCTTTGTTTGACTATTATTTATGTGACATTAACTTGGAGGTAAGTGCCTGGCAGACTAAACAGTTATGTAATGTTTAGAGTAGATGATGTATAGGTAGAGATTAGAGAGGTATGGTCTATGGGGAGCGGAATGATGTATGAAAGGTATGACACGATAGGCAAACAAGATGCATTTGTATGCAATCCGTGGCAGCAGAATGTTGTTAATACACTTGAAAGTTACATCTGAATAATCTAGCTATCTAAACAGCAATTTGATTAATACTCCAGTGAAATGAACTATTAATGAACTCCTAGACGAAAGCTGAATTTACTGATATTTACATAGTAGTTATGAAAATAGTACTACACAGAGAATTACAGGAGAAATTATAGGTATTCCCAATCGGCTGACTGATATTCTCAGTAGGCTGATTGATATTCTAGGGAAACGAACTGATATTCCCAGTCAGCTAACGATATTCCCAATCGGTTGACTGATATTCTCAGTAGGCTGATTGATATTCTAGGGAAACGAACTGATATTCCCAGTCAGCTAACTGATATTCCTAATAGGCTGACTGATATTCCCAGTTGGCTGACTGGTATTCCCAGTTGGCTGACTGGTATTCCCAGTAGGCTGAAGTGTATTCTCAGTAGGCCGACTGATATTCTCAGTAGGCCGAAGTGTATTCTCAGTAGGCCGACTGATATTCTCAGGAGGCTGAAGTGTATTCTCAGTAGGCCGACTGATATTCTCAGTAGGCTGACTGATATTCTCAGTAGGCTGACTGATATTGCAGGGAAACGAACTGATATTCCCAATAGGCTGACTGATATTCTCAGTAGGAAGATACTATTTCCAGTAGGCTGAACTGTAGTCTCAGTAGCAGTAGGCTAGGAATATTCCCAGTAGACTATCTGATATTCCCAGTACGCTAGTTAGTTCCCAGTAGGCTACCTGATATTCCAGGGAAACGAACTGATATTCCCAATAGGCTAACTGATATTCCCAATCGGCTGACTGATATTCCCAGTATATATTCCCGGGTGACTGATGTTCCAAGTAGGCTGAGTGAAATTCTCTGGATGCTGACATTGACATTGACTCATATTCTCAGTAGGCAGATTGATATTCTCAGTATATATTCCCAGGTGACTGATGTTCCAAGTAGGCTGACTGAGGCCTAGCTAGAAAGCAGTGGAAAAAGGGAGAAAACAAGGTTCAGTGGAAGAAAACTGGAGACTTGTATGGTGCAGACAAACAATGTAAAATTCCCTCAAAAAGATGTGAAAGTGAAAAAATTAAACTTCAATGACTTCATTGGATCCATCACTAGAAATTTATATAGACGTGTGGGTTGCTGTGTTATATAACGGAATATAAATACGAAAATACAAAGATAACTATATAAGGATTAACCCAAGCTTTCATATATCAAGTATACTTCGTCAGGTGTTACACCTGTTGTATTTTCGTATTTAGAAATTTATACACATTCCACAAAGACACACCAGCTAATTCACTAAGAAGCTATCAAACATACTTCGCAACTTTGAAATAGACTGACCACTTTAAAAGAAAAGTTTGGTGTGCTCTGTAGAAAGGGGAACAGGACTGATACGAACAGGACCGATACGAACAGGACCGATACGAACAGGACCGATACGAACAGGACCGATACGAACAGGACCGATACCAACAGGACCGATACGAACAGGACCGATACCAACAGGACCGATACCAACAGGACTGATACGAACAGGACTGATACAAACAGGACTGATACAAACAGGACCGATACGAACAGGACCGATACGAACAGGACTGATACGAACAGGACCGATACGAACAGGACCGATATGATTTTGTATGATTAAGCCGTTACAGACTTGCAGTGTAACAATGACAAATAAATAATCGTCTCGTCATAGACTGGACATTAGACCAAGGACATCCACTAATGTCTAGCAGAAATGACCATTTATATAGGATGAAGTACTCGATATATCACACTACAGATGCGTCTCTGACAGGGAGTCAAACTATATTTACACGGAGTGCAGAAATGGGGATATAGTGGCGTTAAATGGGTCGTCACGCAAACAAACAATCCGTCATGGGCAATAATGGCCCAGGGGCTCTGGGTGAATCACGGGTAGCTCTTAGGTCAGAGGGGATGCACACACCGATGAGGCTACTACTGCTAGCCGAAAGGGAACAAAAGAATGTATTAGACTGATAAAATTAATATTGTTTGGTTGGGGTACAGTATACAGTAATTTATATGGTAACAGTCCAATATGATAGGGATAAAGGAGTACTTGATACCTTAGCAGAAAGGTGTCATTATAAGCCTCATAAGAAGGGACATAATAATCTTAATATATTGAATTGTTCGAATTGTGTTAGTTTGATGAAGATAGTGAGATAGTGAGACATATAATATAGATTCAAATCAATTGTCAGCCAAACATTACTCGATCAAAAATGAAGATAAAACATTGAGGGGAAAATCTTGCATTCTGTGTGGTGTGGGGATACGATATTCAGAAAATAGGCGGGTCAATGGCCATCCTACAGGCAGACAGATACTCTATGCAGATAAATGGATGAAAGGTTGACATGATTATAGTGGACAGAGAAAGGAAATAGTAAGTGAATGGGCATACAATAGACAGATGCATTGGAATATAATGAGCGGAGAAAAGGATCCCTTACATCATCACGCTGCGAGGCCTACTCAGACTTATATCGGCAGAATGAGGGTTGATGCGATTTTGGCCTGATGTTAGTTTGTATACTGGCTAGGGTACGGGTTGATCCCGGATCTTCTGGATATCAAATGCGATGAGATAACCATGATGACATCTGTTTCTAGTGATAAGTAATGAGAGGGAAAATAAGATCATGATTCAGAGGTTCCTTCATTGAGTTGGGAAAAATTCATTTTATTCATACATATTGCTATAAAACGCGGCTACTGAGAGAATTCAGCGTGCAGTAGAATGCAGCTGCGACTGATGCTCTGCCGCAATGCATTGATTGGATCCTATCAGTCCATACCTGGGTCAGGTACATGATGGCGACGATGACAGGCGATGACTCATTAAATGATAAATGCTCTGATACCTGATTAGAGTCACTCAGTCATTGTTTGCATCAGTGATGGTATCAGGAAGCTCCCAGGCAACAATGGTCATCAGCGAGCAGTTATTATCATAACCTAACCATTAACCATCATCACACATGATATGTTACAATATTTATGTGACCGGAGATACATCATTAACGGATGATTTAGTATACCTTGGTCTGTGTTTTGTCTCTCGACTAAATGAATATCCAGTGTTCATTCTAAATAGCGCAACAACAAGCGGTCAATAGATATCATAAAATATCTAATATTCTCCAGAATATTTAACCCTTGTCCCGCTGAAGCGAGAAATATACCTATCAAATAAATGTCCAATAATACAGTCTGGCTGGACAGGCGTTAAATCATTGTCTATCATCAAGAATTCTAACATCTTCATTGGTTACAAGGTGAGAATATACACCCGTATCTATAAATTAGAAAGAACTCTGACCTACAGAGAATGAAAATGTGGAACACTACAACCACTCTGACTACGTACTCGCAAATGTATGGGGTTGACTGGTCATTCTCCCAAGTCAACTTATGCATTTTTAAATTTTTAAAATCCTTTAAAGTCCTTTAAAATTGATCTAAACAGTAATCCAGATTACAGGTAAAATCTAATCATCCGTTCACAGGTACATTTCCAAACTTCCCAATTGAATTTTATTTTCATTTTCCAATGAGAATTTATTATGTTGTTTACTCTCGGGAAATCCTTACATAATGTACAATTGTAATTATGATGAATAACTGTGCAAATCCAATCATAACTTTCGGCAAAAAATCTCGCACTACCCTGCATAAATCAATTTATTGACGTTTTATGAATGGTAGTCGCTTACCGCCTTTGTTCTACCGACTCTCCCGACTCTCCCGTGGGTAATACATGTCGATTAGTCTCACAGGCATTTTCCCAGCTACTCTCAATTATTCAAATCTCATTTTGAAACCTATCTTGATAGTAGGGTACTTTTAATAAAGTGCTTTAGAATCACATGTAATAATTTTTATATTCTGTTTGTAATTATTGAGATTTACCGTAAGATATTCTTCTTTGTGATAATATTGTAATAGTAATTCCTCATATAGGTTTTACCCAAAGAATGTTAATATAGAGAGGTAGAGGTAGAGGCGCGGTATTGGTGCTACTTTATAATTAAATGTCAGTTGCCCTGTTACATCGCTAAAATATTTTTTATAACAAACCATTCCACGACAAATCTTTCTCCATATTCAACCACGAAAATCATGCTCATTTCCTATTGTGGAAGGTGCAGAAAAAATCCCTGGTTTATGCTGGTTCGAACTTGCAACCTTTTGCATGACAGGCAGTGCTTCTAACCACTACACCAATGGCGGCAACTAATATAGCCATTATATATTGTATTTTTAGTGATGATATTTATATTGTGAAGCATTGACTGACCTTAAGTGACCCAATCACATGCTATACATAAATTATTTCTATATAAAAATTGTAACTGCCACATCAAGACCAAAAAAAAAGAGATAATAAAGCAGAGACCAAGCATGGAGAGACCAATAACGGATGAACACTACAAAAACATAGTCGCCTTGGCAGCGGGTAAAAATGCACAATGATATCACCGGCACCTATCAATCTGCACCAAGATCACATAAGATACAAAATTTCTTTGATGTTGATGCTCATGCACTTTCGCTATTGTGGACTGCATACTTCGAACAAAGGACAAAGCTGCAGCGCTATAAAATATGCTCGCCGACTTATCATAAAAACCCTACAAACGTCAATTATTTTGGCATATCGGTTTTTGCCTGATTAGTTTTAGTACAACCGCGATTATGAAAACTTTGAGGAAATTTCTCTAGCTCGGCTTTTTCTTGCATAAATGTCAATTCACTTGAGAGTAACATGCACTCCCATATCACAAACATAAAATATCAGCGAACTGAAAGGCCAATTATAATTATTTTAATTTAATCCCGAAGTAGACTGCTGTCCAGTATTGTGAGGGAGTCATGTGACTTTGATAAATAATAATGTACTTCTAATATACACTGCATGAAATTTGGTATGTGAAATTAAAAATTGATACTGAAAAGGAAAAGATGGCTAAAGGCGATAAACCGGCCCACATGTCGTAATGGAATTTTCATTATCGTATTTTTTGATTTGACTTTATATTCAATTTGGTGAACCACTATGGGAACAAATGTAGCTGCTGCACCCCTATTTAGACCTCAGTTTGAATAAATATATTCAATTTTTTACACGAATACATAGTCTTCAATGTACTCCCAGCCTATATTCGACAATCCACAACTGTTTGCCAATTTAAAAGCAATCTCAAAACACACTTATTTAGCATCGCTTTCACTAAATAGTTCAACAGTACTTTATCAATTTAACGTGAATCAAGACTTTCAAAGTGAGATTGCCTGTTTTTGTTTTTCACTAATTCTTCATATTGATGGCGACTTTGCCCGCATAGGACTTTCTTTTTTCGATATTTGTTCTACTTTCCACTGTATTATTCAGCATTGTTATCTATTTCATGCTCACTGTAAATGTACATAATTATATCTAACATAGATATGTATTACCTGTATAATGTTAGGTGTTAGTTTTACATAATTTAGGTAATTACATTATAGTCTTAGAGCATTAGGCTATTGTTTCATGTAAAGTGTGTTTGACAGCTCTGCTAATTAGTACACTTTAAACAAATAAATTTCGTTTCATTCCATATGTCTTCAACCTCAATGCCTCATGTGATTATGTCTATGATTTTTGTCTACGACAAACAATTTTAAAAGAAAAGTAGACATTTTCGTTACGAGTCCAGCGTTACTACCACTCGACTAACCACTTCCCCGCAAAATTCCCCAATGGTATGGATACAAAATAAAATCTAGAGAGATGGTGCAAACTCTACCCAGAATTTTGTACTATTTCCTACCATACTAAGCAATAACTTTTTTTATGATCGTCATTGGCTTGAGAACCTAATCTTACAAGACACATTCCGGAAGGTACAGAATTATTGACTTATTGCATTTATCACTAAAGTACCATTTAACTGAAAAATTATGTTCTTGGATGTTACGATGAATAGATAGAGTACTTAAAGAGGTCTTTAGTGCAGGCTTGTTAATTATACACTGTTATATAGAAACGAATATATTAATAAAGTCTGTTACATGGAACACTTTGATGGATTTCTGATAACTTTACAGTAATGTGATGGTAATTAGGATAGCCAATGTGGTTCTATAAATAGCTGGAGGGAAATGCACAGGAAAATTCCCCTCAATGGGACTCGAACACACGACCCCCAGATAACCGGTCTGGTGCTCTACCAACTGAGCTACAGGGACAGTTGGTAGAGGACCAGAATGGTTATCTGGAGGTCGTGGGTTCAAGTCCCATCAGGGGTATAGGTTTTTTCCTGTGCATTTCTCTCCAACTTTACAGTAAGACATGCGATACCTATTTATGTATTAATTCTTGCTAAATGCAGCCAATAACATTATATATACACGCACACTGTTAAAGCGAGATCAATGGGCTACAGGGATCTCCATGGGGATATCTCAGGTGCGAGAGCACCGGCCTCCACAAACACAGAGGTGGAGGGTTCCAACTTCCAATCCTTGGCAACATCAATTTTATTTTTCCGTTGTATCCTTGGGCAAAGTACTTTATCCTGCTTTTTTTTTCACCACAGTTCACAAGACTTAAGTACTAAAATAGGCCTATTATGAGTATATAAAAATTAACACCACTTCGCTTAAACCATTTCTGAAATAAAAACGCTTGTTTTATGGGTTTAAATAAAAATGTATATGTACAACTACAGAACGGTTGTCTCGATAGTATTACTACTAGTATTATTACTACTGATCATTCATCTTCATGGTGGACTTAGCCATAGATAAGCAAGCACCAGTGGAATTTATTTGTGGCAACACAAATTAATACACACTGGGAAAGTAAATTTGTGAGGTGCTTGCTGGCGCCTGTTATAGAGTTGCTTTCCCCAATGACATATAGTAAATTGTCATTTGGTAAGCTCCACAAGAGGCATTGAAGTGCAGTATATAAATGTCACAGGTCTAGAACAGAATTGGAATAAACATCTTCCCGAAGCAAAAACATGTCAACCAACAGGTGGTTAGCAAGATGACATCGTTTGGCGAACTGTTGATTAAATGAAGGTGTGAATTCCTTAAGGATATCATTCCGCAATATCCTCACATACAGCGGTAAAATTCTGATCAAAAAGTCTATAACAGTGCATTAAATCCATATACATGTTCCAACGTGCAGTGAGATAATCAGATAAATGAAGAGCGTAAAATAATCATTATCACAAGACGGGGGATATACGACATAAGACCTAATCAAAGATGCTGCAGCATCAGAAAAGCATCATGAATCGTAAGAGAATATGATTAATAAGGTAACAATGGTTTATCTTAGCTTAGGATTATTATTTCACAGGATTACTTCTTCATAGAGACAAGAAATATGAGTGGATTCTCGCGGGTTTCATCGTCAAGATGCCCCATGGTGATGTCATTATGATTGATTTATCAATAAATAATTCAAATGTCTCGACGATTAATGCCGCCTGCAGTATATGAGTGAGAACAATAGCTTAAATATCGGATCCATATGGTTGAATATGCTTAAAGTACAGAAGTTGTGAAAACTTGAATTTGTAAAATCTGGATAGCACTTGTAGCGAGGTTAGAGCAATATTTCTGCGATGCAATTGTGTTTCGGATGGTGGTTTCGGTACCTCACGGCTATCCCGTCACTTGACAGCGCACAATCATCAGCTATCACAGCGGATGAGGAGTAAAATTTTAAAAATCTAATATCGCAACGTGAGACGGCCATTTTCACCTGTTTGTCCAAATTTGATGCTTTCTACTATAATAATGTCTCTAACATAATTAATAGACATATGGAGTGACATCATAGTGACCACATTTTTAAGACAAATGGTACCCTAAACTATGAGTGAATACCTGTCTATTATACATACAACCACACTATAAAAACCTCGATAGATTTTACAAGTAGTTGGATGTCAACACATCGTCATGGGCTTACAGCTCAAGCAGTTACAATCGATAATTTTCCAAATCTTTATCAAATCGATAAGACTACTTGTTTAAGAATAAACTCATAGCAATGCAGGGCACAGGTTTTCCATCCTGATAGTCTTATTTTAGAGGTAAATAATGGTAACACACAAGCTACAGGCTTTCCACTGATGTATGCTTAAAAAAATTTGTCAACCTACAGAAAAACGGAGCAGCTCACACATATTGTATAAAAGTGATAAATTTTTTGCTTTCAATTTAGCATTATACTGATTTATTTTACGTGTAAAATGATATTTAAATGCAGACATATATATTGTCTCTTTTTATCTAACATGCACTTTAGTTAATGTTTCTCCTTGTTAATACCTATTATTTATCTTTCTGTACAATATTATATTAAGTCTATGCAGGGTAGGGGGA
>WURV02184559.1:0-12936 GCA_011762755.2 Epimenia babai | reverse complement strand
TCTACAGCACTGTATTGTATGGTGACAGGATGAAAAACCTCGAGTTTTATGTCAAAGTCCGAGTGGACATCATTGACGAGGCTCGTCACGATGGACTCGGTGATGATGGCATCGCACAACTTGGCCGTTCCTTGTGGGACAAATATTCATCATACATCATCAACACCTCCTTATTGTTGGAGAAAAAATAATTCACACACAGTTAAAAATAACATGGTAAACAACCGCGGAAGAACAAGTATCGAAACACTTATTTTATTCAAGTATATAAAAACTTCCCTGGCTACAATTGCCTTATTAATTGAGCTAAGATAAGCTGATGTTAATATCCAAGAACCTCTGAAGAAACTAGTAAAGTTAATGCATCGTGACATGCTACCAGTATCATTATCACTACCAAACCACCCACCACCATTAACAAAACCACCACCATTACCAGAACCACCATTACCAATACCACCACCATTACCAAAACCATCACCAAAACCACCATTACTAAAACCACCATTACCAATACAATCACTATTACCAAAACTACCGCCATTACCAAAACCACCACCATCACCAAAACCATCACAATTACCAAAACCACCGCCATTACCAAAACCACCACAATTACCAAAACCACCATCATTATCGAAACCAACAACGTTACCGAAAGCACCACCAATATAAAACCAAGACCATTACTAAAACCACCATTACCAAAGCCACCACCATTACCGATACCATTACTAATACCAACACCACCGCCATTACCAATACAATCACTATTACCGATACCAATACCATTTCAAATACCAAGATAATAATATGATTTATTTGATCAGACTGTAGTGTAGGTCGATCGATTATGACTGGACGATCATTAGTGGATACCTGCGAGATTACTGAGCACCCACAACGTCTCCTTCTGTACGTGGCGATGCTGAGAATGCAGGTACTGATCCAGAGCGGCCAGTAGTCCGGTGTCGTTGCACGCCTCGATCGAGTACTCATCCGGACCGCTACAGATGTTACCCAAGCATCGTAGCAACGGCGTGATCACCTGTACGCGTCACGTGACAATGTCACATGACTTTAAATGAATTTACAAGCTAAATCAATTATCTAGTATTGTATCTGCGGTGAATAGCTGCCATAAAACATTTAGAGTAGACCACATCTAAGAACCGTTGGCAGATATTTGCAGTCTATACATGTGGTACTTTATCTAGTAATCTAACAGTAAAAACGTCTGTTACTCCAATAAATTTTTGTTTTCGATGCAATGCTAATTGTTAAAGTTCATTTCTGTTGAAATCTTTTTCATCACGGTATGTCCCTAGTGTTTGATGGCTTTCCATATTATTGGAGATAATCAACCCAACCTAGTAGAATTGACACTAAATAAAATACTGTTGTGATTTAACACTTTAAGACTTAACAGTTTTAGATTATGAAATACTATACACCAATGAAGGTTTATTTGTAAATAAACTACACATAAGCTGTCACCCAGAGTAATTTTTCAGTGTGGACTGGGCTAAGTTTGTATCTGCTTCCCTGAACAATAAGATTGTACCAAGTCTGCCAACCACAGGAATGATGTACTGCCATCTGTATTCCAACTAATAAATTCCGTGACAATTGTAAAGTGAAAGCACCGTGATTAAAGTCAAGCCCACCTCTCCGTTATGCTGATCTTCGCTGGCATGTAACACAAGCTGCTCAACCAATGGCGGCAGCACGCCCACTTTAACAATCTTCTCAATGTTTTCTTGGCTGCATAAAGAAAACGGTAAAATGAATTGGTATAGCATGACTACCAGACTGTGACTGAAGTACGTCATTTATACAACATTTATAAAACATTATAAGACAGCGATACCAACAACGCGAATATTCTTCTTTATTTATTCATATTTCATTGATCTTATTAATTCAAATCAAATGCACAAACAATTAAATAAACATTCAATAACAGTAATAGAATCATAAATGACCACAGGTAAAGAGAAATAGGAACTCAGGTAAACGCAATTATTCTGTTAAATGGTACAATATTAACATAACCACACACATAAGATAGATACCTGGTTGTGAGATAGGTAAACACCCAGCCAACTTCAGCAAGTGTAGACTTGTTGGTGGTTGTACTGGAGAGATGTGGCAACAACAAGTCTACCAAATTATCACTGATCAACTGCCTACAACATACAACACACATACAACATACATACAACATACAATATAAGCCTAGTCACAGACTGATTTACTCATTACTCATAGAGGGAGGTAATTACATTTAACGGTCATGCATTCTATACATAAATGCCAATGTTGTCGCGTTGTGTTTTTGTGTATGCATCAGTAAGAGATGTTCGAGGATGAAATGCAGCCCGTTTCTGTCAGACTTGTGGCCCTGTGTGGCCCACACTCTAATTCATTCAGGTCCAGTAATATTATCCGATGTTATCTGATGTAGTGCGACAGGATATTTTACAGGCGGAGTACCAAATGCGATGCAAGAACGCGACCACTGGATTTTAATTCCCATGTGACTGACTGGTTTTTGCAGCAATTTTTTTGTTCTACCCCAATTACCTTTACCACTATGTGGAAGCGTATTCGACCCAGATGCAGTTAGACAGGTAAACATAAGACATGACGCATGCACCATTAACGACCATCCCGGGACTGACCGGGGTCCGGGCCACTCACTTCGCGCAGTCGAGTGAATGTTTAGCGATGTTTGAGAGGGCGAACGCGGCTGACCTCAGCACCTGCTCGTGGGGCGACTGGCAAAATGTCAAAAATAAGTTGGTTTAAGTCACACCAACAAGGAAGTGAATACACTACTTTCCTAATAAGTTTTAATAGAATGATTCTGTTGATATAATGGTTTTTAATAGTTACATCCGTCACTTATCTGATGTAATGAGAATTACTTATCCTTGTTAATGTAATGAATATCGATAAAGCCAAAGTCATGACAAAATGAGCTAATTTAATCTGTATCAATACTCAGGCAAACCATCCTTAGTGGTCAGCCTATTTATACATACATACAAAGCCATGATTTAAGTTAAAGGCACTGTACAGTAAATATATGTAAAAGCATGTGAAATTGGGCTGATAAAATACCTCAAGAGACGCAAAACACAAACGAAACAATTCACAATAGAATATATGCAGTAAAAATCTACAAAAAATTAGCCCTCATAATCCCTCCACCCCGCCCATTTTTCATAGAACACAACATTTAGTGGTTATCAATAAAACATGTTGCGGTAATCGAATAGCACTATGTATTGGACCGTGAATAGTAACATCTCTTTGATTGTAATGACATTAGGGTGTGTGTGACTGTGAGTTGTTAGTGAGTGTATGTGTGGTGGTATAGAGCTCAACCTTGATGAGGGGGATGAGAGCCTCGATGCAGCCCTGAGCTTTGAGGAGATCGCGGCACTCGTCACTGTCACCAGCTAAGTTACCGAGACACCACGCGCATTGGTCCTGGGGGGGTGACCGGCACGATTATCATGTCTATACAGCAATACAGCATAACTCAACACAAAAAGACACAAAGAACACCGGAAATTGTATTGGCATAAGTTAATGGAAGAATACAGTAAATCAGGAATTTTTGTTGATTTGAACCACGAGATATCTTGAGTAAGAAACACACACAGAGAGAGCGGGGCAGGGCACGCAGGCACACAGTGCATTGTGGGGAAGACACCAGACACAATAAATCACTCAAAAAACAGTGACTTCATGGCAGCTTTTTAGTATGAGCGACCATCATAGACTGGTACGTAAACAGGCTTACTTAACCTTAGGGAGTATTATAAGTTGGTCCTGTGGGTGACCATCATAGAGGGGTACGTAGACAGGCCTACTTAACCTTAGGGAGTATTATAAGTTGGTCCTGTGGGTGACCATCATAGACTGGTACATAGAGAGGCCTTCTTAACCTTATGGAGTATTATAAGTTGGTCCTGTGGGTGACCATCATAGACTGGTACGTAGACAGGCCTACTTAACCTTATGGAGTATTGTAAGTTGGTCCTGTGGGTGACCATCATAGACTGGTACGTAGACAGGCCTACTTAACCTTATGGAGTATAACTTGGTCCTGTGGGTGACCATCATAGACTGGTACGTAGACAGGCCTACTTAACCTTATGGGGTATCATAAGTTGATTAGTAGTATATTTCATTAATGAAAACGGAGTTTTGATAATGAATAATGTTTATTGGAGAATGGATAAGATGCCATGGTTGCTGTGACCCTGTGAGATACCTGGAGTTTGGGGTCACTGCTGCTGAGATAGGTGATGAGGTAAGGGGCAGCCACCTTCACGACTGACAGCACATGATCGTGGACACCTGCTGAGATGTTGGTGAGGCACCAGACAGCCTCGAGTTGGGTGTCAGTGTCTGAGCCAGTCAGACATCCCACGAGGGTTGACAGAGTGTTGTCCACGCTGCAACCAACGCCAACTCAAAAGTTTGTGTCGGTGTTGGAGAAGTGTCAAGTAAAAATCATAAAAACGTATTGCATAACAAAACAGAATGGACCATTCAGGGTCTGAAGAGATAAGATGTATAAAAATCTTGTAAACCAACGAATTAAATAATAACTTTTTAAACACATTAGTGTTACCGTATTTAACAAGAGGCCTCAAGACGCTCAAGGCAATCTGATCTTTGGGAAAAAGTAAACAAGAAAAACAAGAAACAAAGAAAGAAGCACTTAAGATGGGTGAATATGAATGAAAACTTGAGAAGAACATCTGCCATAAAATAAACAAGAGGCCACAGAGGCCCCAATACGCTCACCGGAAAAAAGAGCATAATATAAAAGAAGAGGCCAAAGAGGGCATCTTGATATTAGAACAAGAAGACAAGGAGACTGCCTAACATCAATGACAAGAGGCCAAAGAGACCTCAAAATACCCATTAAGAGACTGAAATAAGAAAATACAGATTTGTGGATAAAGCCTGGTTGAAATCACCTTCAATTAGATGATGACCTAAATAGAGATGACCTAAACAAATCTGAATGAGACCTACACAGGTAATATCTGCCAAATGGCGGACCTTTGCGTTTATCGGACATTGAGATAAAGATTTTCAAATAAAAAAGTCGATAGAAATTACCCCTTTTGCTTCAATGAAGAAATGCTCAAGAAATCTGA
The DNA here is from genome assembly GCA_011762755.2 of Epimenia babai. NCBI lineage: Eukaryota > Metazoa > Mollusca > Solenogastres > Cavibelonia > Epimeniidae > Epimenia > Epimenia babai. The sequence continues at coordinate 7,750 of WURV02184559.1, read as the reverse complement.
AAGATACTAACTCAGGGACAATATATGGCGAATGGCAGACCTCTCTGATGAAGGGTTCTAGACAGAAAGATCTTTCAAGTAAAAATACAAACATCGACGCAACTTACCTCCCCATACTGCCATGAAAACATGATGACCAAATCTATAGGAGACCAACCGAAACCAACCAAAGGACAATATATGCCAAATAGCTGACCTCTTCAATTACCTACACATATGTTCTTGCCTATTGGAACCTTCTATCATTTTTAATACACACGCAGTGGATGGAAACGATCGGTTTTAGTGACTTTGGCATCACTAGTCATGATGTTCAAAATAGCGAACGCAATATTTAGCGTTAAAATTTATGAAATAAATTTATTTTACGGTTGAATAATGAGCTCACAGACTTTACAGTGACATTTGATACAAAGTTTTTGTGTCTACAAAAGTTGCATAACTTTGAAAATTTTTAAGCAATCAACCCTTGCTTGATGTCCTAACCAGTTTATATAGGTCCGACGGTTAATCAAGATTTACCGATTAACCATGACATCTCTAATAATCCCATTGTCATGTTATATATATACTTTTAAGGGTTCTAATGTAACTCTACATAAGTGTTGTATCTGTTGCATTGTCTGTTGTTTATTGTATAGTGTAACTCTATGTAATTGTTTTCATTATGTTTTGTTAGATAATATAGTTAATTAATCCTGCATGACTGTTTCACCTAGGTATTTCTCCCGGTGTATCTTATAATGTCACAATACGCATTTTTTATCTGTGTTTTGAGTCCCTCATGATATACATGTTGTATATTATGACTGCTACGTTTGACATTGTAATTATATTTGTCATGTTCTTGTGATAATACTGTACACGTTTCATCTATCTGCAATAAATTATGTTTTCTTTCGTGGTATCTTCAAACTGTATTTTAGTTATAGTTTTTAGTAAATTTGTAAAGTGTCTTTGATAGCTATGTGTTAAAACTTAAAAGGGCATATAAATGAATAAAATTTCATTTCATGAACAAATCTAGAAGACACTAATCCAGGGACAATATTTGCCAAATAGCAGGCCTCTGCGATATGCGGTTCTTGAATAACATTTCTTAAGAAAATGTTAATATTGGATGGATGGACGAACGGATGGACAGACATACGAAGTCCGATTAGAAAAGCTCACCGAGCATAAGCTCCAGTGAGCTAAAAATATAATACATACACATGTCAATGAGATAACAGCCTCAGCTGTCTTCAATCCTATATGACGAACCCTAGAAAAGCGTCAACATATACAGTGCCTTGAGCGAATGCCTTTCTCAGTAGTTTCAAGTTGCCTTTCCTTGACTTTGCATCACTCATGAATTCTTTTGTCGCAGCTACGACCTAAAGTGTCAGACATCGAAACCAAATCATACAATGATATTGCGTTTGATGAAAATTGAGTTGGTCACTGTGCTATTTCATTAAAATCTCTCGCTTGAAAGCCAGCGCTTGTAACCACTCCACCACTGGGGCGAAAAAGGTATTACTGTCATTCTTTGTTACAGTGTGTTACCACACGGGGAAGCAGTTAGTCGAGTGGTAGGAACACCGGACTCATAACGGAAAGGTCCCAGGTTCTAAAGCTCCAACCAGTCGACATATCTGCGATGATCTTCAGCAAGTCATTTATCCCCGATTGCGGGAGTAAACCCGTCTCCAAAATAGGTAGATGCTCGATATTATCCTGAGCTGGATGATATGCAAGTGTTGAAGGTATTGCATATGCGCTGAATAGCTGCCATAAATATTTCATTGTAAATATCGCATCTGAGAGCCTTTATTGTCATGCGGTCTATAACTGTTGTACTTTAACTTTTACCACTAGGGCTGGTAACGATTAGGTTAATTTAATAATTAACTTTTGGACAATTTATGATTGATTAATTAATAGTTAATGTCGAGTAAGTTACAAAAACACCTAGAGTCACATTTATTAAGAAACGTTTCACTATGTATGAAGATGTACCTCGACATACAATAACACGTATGAATATTTATCGTCAGAGTCTATCAAACACTGATTGGAAAGCTTGACAAAGCATTGGTTTAGGTAAGCTAGATAGGATAAAACAGGTATGACACATTTGAGAAACCACACATACAACAAGCCATATCAGCAAAATACATCATTTTTAATAATTAATAAAACTTCCTATATAACAAGGTTGTCTGATCTTTGATATAACAGAATGCATTTGTATTGAATTGTGTGTAGAAAATTACTCTTGAAACAGATTAATAGTTAAGATAGTTAAAATCAAAATAATTTTTGTAATCAATTAACCGTGACTGTCATCATCACCATCACTATTATTAATATTATTACTATTAAACGTGGCTTTCTATAAAGATTTTACTAATATGCTATATGCCAGGGCTGCCCAATCAGATTTCTTCAAGGGCTGCATTGACAACTTCCGAGGGCCGCAACAATATTTCAAATGACATACCACCATTTCAAGTGGAACTGTTTATTTATAACCTGATCTATAGTGATGTCATCTTGTTCAATAAGGCCTCCGCTGTCGTGACGAAATCGCTTTCTGTTAATCAACTGCTCACGCCGTTTTTTGCGTAGGTCTACAAATACAATGAAACAGAAAAGAAAGTTCAAGTTCAGTAAATTTAGTAAAATAAGACTGAACTAAAACACTGGTAAATGTTAATGATAATTACAGTTAACCTTCCCCAGTTATAGAAGTATATAATATGTATTATATAATGAAGCTCCTCCAATCTTCAATCATTTGTCACTTTATGTTCATTACAGCCTTGGTAGTATTCTAGGTACAAACAAGCCATCGGCAAAACAAGACTACTCCATTAAGCAAAACCTTACAAAGTACTCCCTCAACTCGTTATTTGGTTTTACGAGTCTTCACACCTCTACATGGCGAATATTCTACAGCAACGTCTAATATTTTAATATTTCACGGCAGGTAGCCCTATGTGGATACCTTTTAAATGATATTCTTGGATTTTTGTGAGCAATGACCATTTACGGTCATTTGTCACATCCACATGTCTTCTTCCTGCATTCTCTCCTGCAATGTCCCGCTTGATCACGGGAGGTTTTGGTGAAAAATCAGCAGAGGCTGTGTATTGGCTGTAGCGTTTGGATCATATAGCCATTTGATTATCGTGCTTTGAGATCGGAAAAAGCTCTATATTTAGTCTCGTGTACTTATCATATAGCCATTTAATTGCAACAGGGGCAAGCTTTCTCCTGTGCAATTAGGATAACACCAACTGAGCTCAGTTGGTAGAGTACCATAACGGTTATTTGGAGGTCGTGGGTTCGAGTCCCTCAGAAGCATAGGTGTTTTCTGTGCATTTCTCTCTAGCCATACATAGAACCACATTGGCTACCCCAGTTACAATCATAATATGGAAAACACCACAAAAATCAGGCAATCAATTTATGGTCCATCATCATGCTTGTTGCAGATATCTGTGTATATCCCTGGCTACAATATACGGACTTTAAACATCAGTACTTCTAAAAAGGTGTTAAACACCCCAATGCAAAGAAAGCTTGCCCCTGTAGCTCAGAAGGTAGAGCACCAGGCAGGTTATCTGGAGGTCGTGGGCTCGAGTCCCATCAGAGGTATAGGGTTTTTTCTGTGCATTTCTCTTCAGCTATACACAGAACCACATTGGCTACCCCATTACCATCTACGATACTTGGAACATACTTGTTTCGTGTTGTCTATTTTTCTGACGAATCTTCTCCACGTTTGCACCCGATGTTTTTTTATACACTTTCTTATGATCCATCATTACACAATACAAAGAGCCGATTACAGTAGGTAAAACTTTCTCTAGTTCAGTTCTCCAAAAACGGCGTCGAGCATTAATGAGGCGCCATTTTTATTTTCGTTTATACTAAAAACCGTTTGCGTACTTAATAACCCTAGACTGAAGTAAATAAAAAAGAATTATCTTTAATTATTTAAATTATTAGTTGATTAAGTAATGTAATATTATTTTTCAGTCTCTATCAATATTGCTGTAATGCTGATCACCCGACAGTGATAAAAATACTATTAATAGACATTTCTTCTAATTGAGGTTTCTTGAATTCAATTTATACTTTATGCTGTCATAAAATATAATCTTAATAAACAAATTGCATTATTGTGGTATTTGAGGGTATTGCTTATCACAATACATCTGAAGTGATCTATTTTCTGTTTACTATAATTGTCTAATTTGGAAAAATTTAAATCATTCTCTATATCATGCTTGTCACGAAATCATTGTTCTTTTGTAGAATAAAAAATATATTTTCAAGTTAATATTAACTAGAAAATAACAAATTAAAAACAAATTTGCGTATCTGATGTTAAGAAATGAAATGAGTTGGATTTACTAACAGCGTTAGATGTCTATACAGTTTATTGGTAAATGTAGATGTTCTAAATCCGTTTATGTCATAGTTTTATATATTGAGTAAAATCAGATTTTTATATCATTAGAGCCATCAGTTGTAGCGTATTACAATTATATCGTGTATAAAACTACATCATAAGTATGTAGATATAAGTGTACTTCATTTACATTATATATAATGACATATATAGTTTAGTAGTTGTGAATTAAGAAAATGAAAAATCCTTTGATATCGACGAACGTTAATGTATGACTCCATTAGAGCAACACTCATCGAAGTTGTTTCCCCTAGCTGACTTACGTCCAAAAAATTTAACGACTACTTTGAAGCGGTAAATATGATCGCTTATGAGGCTTTATTATTATAGTGTTGTCAGTATAATTTTCTATTGTTAGTTTGTCTTATAATCAGTTTTGGCATGATACAGAGGACTGCGCCCAGAGGGTTACTCATCCATGGTTAGTTTTATGGAGATTATTTATATAAATAATGTTTAGCCATGACCATGGTACCGTAGTACTATAACTAGTAGCAATAGTATTTCATAATTTTGCTGGAGAGAAATGCACAGATAACAACTCTAGTCCCTGTTCAACCACATGTAAATATTTTTCTGTGGATTTCTCTCCACTTACGTTGAGAACCACCATGGTTAATGTCACGTTATTTATTTAATTCTTAGTAATTGCCAGACAAGTCTATTGTCCCACTTTCCTCTCACTTTGGACGCATCGACCTACCCCTGTGAGGTCTTACCACTCGCCCCAGACGTTTTGACACGCGCTGTTAGACGATTTGGCTAGCACCTTCCCATGTGGGACCCACCTTCCCACGACTCAAAATTGTCTGATGGTGATACAAGGCAACATCTGCACTCGCAAGATGAAAAATTTGTAGTAAATTGTGTATTACTTTGTATAAGTATTGTAGCCTATATATTTGTATATCATATAGAATATTTTGTAGTTGTGTATAATATTAGTAATAAATATTGTATTTAGGACATGTTATTCAGGCCAACAGTTTTTATAATCATAAGGACTATATTAGTGTGTGTATTATATCTGTTTGTTAAATAAATTCTTTTACTACATGACATCATTCGTTGGGTCTAAGCGTTAGATAGATATACATTCATTATATCCCAAACAATAAATAGGATGGGTCGACCTGTCCATCATGAGAGGCAGGCGGGATGATTTGTCTGGCAGATTTACAGTCAAAACCTCCCCTTTCCAGAATGTCCCCAATTAAAACGTCCCTCTACCAAAACGTTCCCCTACCAATTGTAGGTAAAATATACAAAAGAACACAGGTAGTGATAATTATTTGCGTAGTGCAACAAAAAGCACCAACCAACACATTTTAATAATTAAGGAAAGAAAAATAGAACCAAGTCAACAGAAAAATCAATAATGAATTATACATAACATATGATCATTCTGCGACTAGATAATTAAATCATAAAAGAACAAAAAAATTATAAAACAAAAAATGTTTTTGCATTCATTTATTTAATAACTGAAACATCACAATAGCACAGTCACCACCCCAAGTGGGTATCGCTATTCAATACATCCATGCAAATGACATTTACTGTCTGAATTAGCAAAACAAGGGGAGTACGCAAACGATCAACAAGGAAAGTGACGCTCATCGATTTCAAAGTGCGGAATTTATTACCCCGGGATGTTGTGACAGGCATTAATGAACAAGGCCACGTTATGGTCGGGGGATGTTATGGTAGGGGTGGCATTGTAAGGGAGCGTTTTAGTAGGGGGGGATGTTTTGGAAAGGGGACATTTTGACCTGCTTCGGTCAGGCACCCATGTGAATGTTACTCATGTGCATCATGATCTTGATAATTATGCAATATATATTCATGTTTAATAAACAGCCACTTAAATAGCAAACCAGCCCATAAATCGCTTCACATACTTTTCAGTCCAAGAAGAAAGGTTTGAGTATTGAAGAGAAGCGGTCGAGAATGATGGAATTCTTTTTTGAAAAGGTTACACATTCTATTTTAAATACAATCATTACTATCAGCAAACACTTTATATACATAATGTTGAGATAACTTTAAGAAAGTGATAATAATTTACTTTATAGCTAGGAAAATTATTTAGTATTTCTTAGAATGAAGTTTATTATATCTTCTCCGGGAAACATTTTATGATATATTATTCGAATAGTTTTCTATCAGGACTGACCAGGATATGAGTCATAATTGTGAAATTTTGAACATTATAAACATATTAAGGTAATCATTTTTTTATCAGTGCATGTGCAGTAAGATCGTAACTGGTGGCTTGATTTCCAGAAAGATTTCTTCCAGCTAAAGGAGTTAGAAAGAATGTGTCAGAAGGAGAAGGGGATCACCTCAATGTCTGTGAAAGACATATTAACTGGTCTAGTAGATGATGGCATGGTCGATACTGATAAAATTGGTACAAGTGTTTATTTCTGGGCATTCCCGAGCAAGGCAAGCCAAAACGTGAGGACTTGGTTCTATAAAATTATGTAAAGTATCAGAATTTGACAAGCTTTAGTCACGATGTGAGCAGACCGAATCACCTAATAAAGTATAGTGGTTATGCACGAGCTTGTGATAATAAATAAAACGAGTTAATCAATACAATATATGTGTGGAAGTCACTGTTAATTGGACTAACAGTAACTAATTTAAGTAATAACATTATAGTCTTAGACCGTTAGGCTATTGTTTCATGTAAAGTGTGTTTGACAGCTCAGCTAATAAGTACGCTTTAATCACATCAATTTCATTTCATGATCCAGTAACACTGGTGGTATAAAGATATTGCCTCGAGTTAATGTATGTTTGGACGATGATGATGATGACAGGTAATCATTATTTTACAGGAGTAACTAACCATGTCTGTGTAAAGTCCTAAAAAGACTAATCAAAACACAGTTTTTGATGGCAATCTTGTTCTTAACCTTTAACATATTATTCATCATGTGATGAAGTTAGAATCATCATTAACGCTGCCAGTTGAAACAGATTGATGTAAGAGATGAAAAACGATTTTGCGTTTTCTGAGTTTACAGTGTCAGAGGAAGATCGCTGAGTTGGAGACCCAAACGAAGGAATTGCTGACCCGAAAGAAAAGTCTCCACGAGCAAATAAAGCAGGCATCAATGGGGCGAGAAGATGATGTTAGATGAGTTAGAATTGCATGATTTCATAGTTCTAATAGTGGATTTACATTATCCGATTTTTCCGGCTCCCGCTCCCGCCTCCGATAAATCGGAAGGTCATTTACACTATCCGTTCTGACGTTTCTGATCGCTCAACGGG
>WURV02184548.1:0-12940 GCA_011762755.2 Epimenia babai | reverse complement strand
GGTTATTAACAGTAATGGGGCTTCGGGAGAATTTTTGAGACTGGTATATGAAAAATTAGTATTCATTACTTAAAAAAATTTTTTTTTCTAAGAAACCCGTTTTCCGCGTTATTTTTACCGATTCCGCGAAATTTGTCCGTTTTCCGCAAAACGGAAAACTATTGGCCCTAGTTTATGGCAGCTACATTCAGCGCTGATACAATACCTGGGGCACTCGCTATTACCTGTCAAAAATGATATCAAGCGTATACCCATTGTAGAAATGGTTTTACTCCAGCACTTGGGGATAAATAAATAACTTGGTGAGGATCATTGCAGAGAAGTCGAACTCGCCACCTTTCGGTCTATTGTCCAGTGCTCCTACCATTCGACTTACTGCCTCCCATAGTATCTAGTGACATACGAATAAAGCACACTCCAGACACATTATAACACCCTCCGCGGTCGCACTACGGTGATCATAACGCGCGTGATTCATGAATCCCAAAAAATTATGTAGATATCAGAGAATTTTTCGATCTGCCAAAGTAAAATGAAAGCAGACGAAATACCCACACGCGGCCATCACACCTAACTCAATGGTACGGTCGTGTAAATATCCATGGTACGCCGATTATATCTGAAATCATGAGTGGCATTATTGCTGATTCGTCAATAAAAATTATGCTGCGGTTTATCGTAAAGGTACCAGGTGCAAAGGCCCCAATACGAAAACATCCCCTCAGGACTGCTGGTGTCACGCAGCTGCACAATAATTTACAATTTACACGCTGCTCGGAATTTAGTAGGCATTAAAAACACAAAAAATCTTACAAACTTTATTACAAAGAGCTGAACATTTGTGTTATTTATTATTTAATACTAATATTTAAATATTTGGAGGTCATAGATTTTCCTTGTTTATATTATTAGTAAAAATAGACGGTAATAAAAATCATTTTTTGACATTTAGGGTTTTTTGGGTTACTCTATGTTCCCGTCCACGTAACTTCCTGTCATTCGTCAAACGAAACAAATCATGCAGAAAAGACCAGTAATGACCTTTAATGCTTTAATGTGCCTCGATATTAACGCGCGTTGGAACCTTGGTCTCCACGATGAGAGTTATAACGTGTCTGGACTGTATACATTATTATTATTCTCGTCTGCACATACTGACTGCATTAGTTAACTATCTCGAATTAAACTAGTAGTATGGTACGGGTGGACAGTCTGTTGGTATTCAGAGTGTATATGAACAAATGTCAATTGTTTACTGAGACTCAGTGGACAGATTAAGCCAGTTTTCCCATTATAAATGGCCATATTTTCCTCGAAATAACCGTTCCTCGTGATAAATACGATAAGTTTGTACATCCCAAAAAGGCGTATGAGCTAACCTCATCCTATTCTTAAATGCAGGAACTGGTGAGTAAAAAAACAGACCTAATTACTACTAAAATTAGCAGTTAGTCGAATGGTAGGGACACCGGATTCGTAACCGAAAGGTGGCGGGTTCGAAACTTCCCACCTGTCGACTTTTCTGCGGTGATCCTCAGCAAGTCATTTATCCCCGATTGCTGGATTAAACCCGTCTCTAAAATGGATAGATGCTCGATATTATCCTTGGCGGGGTTATATATGAGTATCGAAGGTATTGTATATGCGCTGAATAGCTGCCAAAAAACATTTTACTGTAAACCGCATCTGAGAGCCTTTCTTGGCTGATACTTGCGGTCAATAAATGTTGTACTTTACTTTACTTACTTACTTTAAAATTACTGGTCCATAATTAATCGAAATCAATTCCGCGTCCCGCTATCCTCAACGTTCTTGACACGGACGAGAGAACAATACCAACATCCCGACCATTTCCTAGACTCATTAATCACGGCGCATGAAAATACACGGAAAGGAATCGCTGAATTCGGATCAATGATCGATCAGGTACCGTCGTACGTAATGGAAAACCTCGCGAGAGAACGACACCGGCGGTATGTACTACTCACGTATTTCCATCCTAGCGTCGTTTTGCAACATTCGCAGTAAATGTCAGCCACCGCGTGCAGCCCCGTTAAGAGCACTCTCTCCTCAGCGGGACCGCATCCTATATTGACCCTGTAACCCACACGGACGCAGGAAATTACGGTCTTGTCAACGTCTGCATCAGGGTTGGTCTCCGTGTTTAATTAATGATAAAAGACAAAAGACACTGGCGTTTATGTAGCCTAACTAGTTTTTTTGTTGGTTCACGAGCTTTCGTGTATATACTATGCATCATTGCAGAAAGGAGCAAGGTATAAAATGGAATAGAATAAAATTTTATTGATTTATAGCGCCCTTTTAACACGTGGCTATCAAAGACACTCGATAAATCTATGGTTACTATAATTGACTAGAAACACAAGGAATAAGGTTTTTGTGCTAGTTAATTAACCCTTACCACACTGAAAACTATACATCACATCACTCTAGCATTATAATTCTGTGACAACAGAGTGCTGAGGGTAAATAACAGGAAATTTTAGTCAATGAATGATATTCATTGGTTAGTTATACTTATTGAAATCACAATAACCCACTTCACACGGGGAGGGGGGATGAATGTCGTCGTGACAACAGGCTGGCGTTGTCCTGTTCTCTGGACCATTATTGGTCTTTACATAGATAGATAGCTTTGGGTACGAGCATATAATATCGTTTCTTGTGTGATAAAAATGGCGAGAAAAGTTGCGTGTGGTTAGATCGTTAAAACTGAAAGTCGAAACAGAAATCTGAAAGACCACGGATAGGTGTCTGGTCTATTCACTATACACCCGTCTAAAGAGACGAGGTGTGATATCCGTAGCCAATAGAACAGCGGTTCATACGCTCGCGGATCATATGCACCATCACCGATAGCTTGTAGTGATTGCGACACATGGATTAGTATCAGTTAATGAACATGATTCTGCGAGAGTCTGCGAAGACGGTTGATGTTTGTCCATTCAATCCATGAATTCGAAATGCATACAGACAGGCTACAGATTCCGTAACTTGTATCCCGCTTACATCGGGAATAGATCCGAGCTTATTTCACGCAGATGATAAATAATCGTAATTTTTGAATGGCGCTAGAGGTGTAGTGGTTAGAAGCGCTGCCCTTCATGCGAGAGGTTGCGAGTTCGAACCAGCATAAGCGGAGATTTTCTCCCGCGCCTTCCACAATAGGAAGTGAGCTAGATTTTCGTGCTTGAATGTTGAGAAAGATTTATCGTGGAATGGTTTATTATAAAAAAAATCTTAGGGATGTAACAGGGCAATGTCGTACGTGCGACTGACGTTTAATTATAAAGTAGCACCAAAACCTCGCCTCACCTTTTATCTTGACTATATTATGACTTTTATATAATATATAAAAATAATATATTGTCATTTGTATACCGCCATAATCCACTATGGCGGTAGAGCTTAGTGCCGGTGTCACAAAGTACAACGTTATATGTATAGCTCAGTGGCAGTGTCACAAAGTACAACGTTATATTGTATAGCTCAGTGGCAGTGTCACAAAGTACAACGTTATATGTATAGATCAGTGGCAGTGTCACCAAGTACAACGTTATATGTATAGCTCAGTGGCAGTGTCACAAAGTACAACGTTAAATGTATAGCTCAGTGGCAGTGTCACAAAGTACAAGGTTATTAAGTTTGTACGTATGTGCTATGTAATTACAGGCTGATTACAGAAGTACTTGTTGTCCTTAGTCATTACAAAGCAAGCCAATAAATGTGGTTAACATGATTAATTGATTAGCGTCACTTATCAGTGGTGGGGGAAAACACCTAATGTGAAAACCCACCGAGTCTGGGCAGACAGACACTTGACCTTTTTCCATTCACGCCACTGCTTTCAAATGTCCAGAGACAGGCTACCCCACTTAATATGCCGATCGCAAGTCAGGCTGATACAAGTATCAGGGTAGATGTTCGTAGTAGTATAGTAATTGATAAATTTAGTTACGCCACATACATAAGAATTATTGCCCTTGATCCTTTGCTGTCAAAACTAGCACAGATGTATAGGACGTGGGGTTGTCGAGTAGATGCGTTGACATTGTTAGAGTGAATAAACAACGCGAGCTTAGCCAGAGGGTGGATGGATGACGACTATTGGGTCGGCAAAATAAGTCCTGACAAGAGTTGGGAATGTAAACTAAGGTAAACTAAGGTAAACTAAGGTAAACTGAGGCGACTCATAATGCATTAGCCTCGTATTTGAGATGGCTCAGCGTCATATGGAGATCAGCACCACCCGATGGGACATTCGTGGCCGGGTTGGAATTTTACATAAATACATAATGCCTTCGGTATACCTCAATGTTTGCCCGTCCGCTCAGACAGGTAAACTTCCCCATGGCACGTTAATTTACATCCAGGAACTATTACTGAGATCATTTCCAGAGATAAGCATTAAGCAAATCGAGACGAGATACTCAATTCTCTCGAGAACTTGCGAAACGTAAGCAAACGCCGTTGATTGAATGCGAAGCAAATTCTGAATTGCAAATGGTAGGCAATGATATATTCAGGCGCAGTTTTTAGGATTCAAGGCTTGATTTATTCCCGTGACCTCGCAATGATGTCTGAAAAGACTGCTTTTTCAAGTTGGTGATTGGAGTTTACTCATCGAGTGCTATCGCAATAACTTGACAGATTCAATCATAAAACAAAGGCAGGTGAATTTATCGCGCAACTGTGCATGTGTATGTATGTAGTTAGAGGCCGAAAACTAATATATTCGTTGACTAGGCCATTTTTGGCCCTCTACAAAGCTAGCCTACGAATGTAGTTAACACAACAAATTGATTAGCCTCGCTGATAAGGGGTGGGGAAAACCTACTGTGAACAACCCAGCAAGTCTTGGCAGATAATTGACCTTCTTCCATTGACGCCACTGGTTCCAAATATCTACAGACGGGTGACATGTTATCCGTCCCGCGAAGTCTATGATAGTTAATGGTTATTTACAATAAGATGACGACATTCTGGAGAGATAAGCAACATAATAATAATAAATAATAATAATCCATTTGTTTTGGAGACGCCATAATAACTAGTAGGTCTCTAAAGCCCCTACCATACATTTCGTGTGATAACTAATTATATTGCATAACATAATAGTATGTACATATGAGTTGAACCATAGCCTAACACGAGCGTTAAATAAAATGAAATGAAATGAAATTCGATAGGGACCATCCATAAAGCATTTGAAGCACAGGCGCATGCGTCAGAGGGAAAAGCCATAAACAGAACCACACAGCAAGGGCTATCCAGACTAGCACAGGAGTTTAAGGCATTTTTTGCCTAAAAACGCCACCGGTGGTATACTAGCTAGCAAAGAACCAGGGTACTCTGGATTCAAAGTTGAGTGCTCTAACCGCTGATGCTAACTGCCACCTTGGAGCAGATAGAAGTTAGGTCAACTCGTAAAGGAACTTTTACGCTTTCTATTTACTTTTAGAAGCATATTCCGAAAATGGCTTGACGTACATATGTAGCCGTGTTGAAATGTGACTGCAGTGTCAATAAGCCTGTATATTATAAAATTCGACTATTTCTACAATTTGCTCTGAACCTACTCAATTCAACAAGATGGGTATGAACTGCCCGCCTGGGGACATTGTGAATGGAGTGACGCTAGACATAAGCAATGAAACTACTGCGAAAACTACTCCAAGGCCCATTATACATTTAGCCCGGTGGTGACAATGATAATGAGATTAACCCTCGGCGCTCTGTCGTCACAGAATTGTATTGCTATAGTAATGTGATATACAGTTGTCAGTATAGTAAGGGTTAACTATTACAGTGAAACCTGCTCTAACGACCACTCGTATACAGCAACCACTCGTCTTAAACGGCGGTCCCGAACGTTTTCGGTAGATAAGTACACTCACTGTATTAAGCAACCACCTGTCTTAAGCAACCGTTTTACGCCAGTCCCGCGGACGGTCGCTTAATACAGCTTTCACTGTATTTATGATATAGAAAAAAATGAGATCGCTCGGTATTGACTGTAACCCTGATTATTTCCCTTGGATGTAGTTTCCAATGAGTGATTTGCAATACCAGCGATACCTAAATATCTGTGAAGGATAATATCAGGCATCTACGTAAGAAAGAGATGGCTATATTCCAGGAATCACGATAATTAACTTGCCATCGATGATTAATTACAGAAATATCGAATGGCAGCTGGTTTCAAACCGCTATTATTTAACGTGAACTGATTGTACAAAATTATGTCATTATGAAAATCTGTCTAATAATTGATAGATAATGTTACTTACACGGAGTTAAACAAATACGCTCGTCCTTGGCTGCCTTGGAACGACTGAAAGACAAGTACATTTTGCATTTAAAAAGAATGTATGCAAGGGAGGGAATCCTTTATTAGAAAACATGATGAAAAAATTCGAGAAAATTTAACGTACTTTGTCATATTGGACACAAATACACTAGTGCTATTTTAGATGATCGGATAATATATATACATGATATAATATACATGTTATAACAATATGCATGTTATAACAATATACATGATATAACAATATACATGATATAACAATATACATGTTATAACAATACACATGATATAACAATATGCATCATCTTTTTTGCCCTTTTACAGGTAACTTTGGGTGACATTTGACGAATAGATGATATGCATATATTAAAATATAATAGTTTAGCATTCCATAGAGGTAGAAAATTATTATGGATAGATTTTATAAGAAAATTTCATCAGAAATAGTTATCATACATAGTAGTTTCCCCTTATTAAACACACAGTAGTCTACGTTCATAACATTTGCATTTTAAAATGATTCATTTCATGCAAATTTTTACGATGTTTTACATTTTTGTGAATGTCACCCATTACGCATCAAAACCATGTGAAAATTTCAGCGATTGCAATATGAATCTGTGAAATATCCACCAATGAAATGCTGAATCATCATATTTTTCGTGGCGTTAAATTGATAAATTTCGTCTCGTGCGTCGATTTTTTTACACGTAACTTCACTATGCATTTACCTTAATAACCAATATATCATCTATTCGACAGATGTCACCCAAAGTAAAAAAAGGTAAAGGAAAAGGCGAGGTTTTCGTGCTACTTTATAATTAAATGTCAGTCGTACGTACAACATTGCCCGGTTACATCCCTAATATATTTTTATAATAAGCCATTTCACGACAACGACAAATCTTTCTAAATATTCAAGCATGAAAATCTTGCTCATTTCCTATTGTGGAGGGCGCGGGTCAAAAACCCCTGGTTTGCGCTGGTTCGAACCCGCAACCTATCTCATGAAAGGCAGAGCTTCTAACCACTGCACCACTGGCACCAGCAATCAGTAACATGTAAATGGGCAAAAAATATTTTATATAGATTAATGGTGGAAAACGTTAAGTACAATATTTATGGAGCCAAAGTATCACGCAATAAACATATTTTGACAATGAACATTTACGGTGGCTATTCAGCGCAAATAAAATACTTTAGATACTGGAATATCCATTGAAGATAACATTAAATGCATCGTAGAGACAGGTCTACACTGACAATCGGTAATAAATGACTTGCTGAGGATCATGACAGAAAGGTCCGTTGGAAGGCAGTTTTGAACCCATGACCTTTCGGTTATGAGTATAGTCCTCTTGCCACTCTACTATCCGCTCTCTAGCAGTCGAATTAAACCGATGACTTTACTAATGATGACCTCATGCATAAACATCATGCTTTATCAGCATCACCTGGTAAAGATATTAGTATTTATGAGAAAACTTGATTTAAAATGTATTACTGACCCTTCACCTTTATATAAAAATCTCACAGAACTTCTTAAGGATATAGATAATCAAAATTTCAATTTACATATTGGTAAAATAATTCCATTAGTTTAAGTTTAAAGGTTGCAACATTGTAAAAGTGTGATCGACATCATCTTTTCATTATTGACCAAGGGATAATTCGGCACTCTAAATAAAGCTTTATTATTTTTATTGTTATTATTATTAAAATTACCGTAATCATAAATGGGGTGAGCCAATGTGGTTCTATAGATGGAAAAAAATGCACAGAAAAACCTATACCTCTGATGGGAGGTATAGGTATAGGTTTTTTCTGTGCATTTCTTTCGATTAAAGTTATCGTTCAAGATCAAATATATGAAGCAACATCAATATAGTTGAAGTTAAAAAAATGTTATATAATACAGTATGAATAAATGAAGTATGAATAAATAATATAATAATGATATGTTATCAAATAAAATTTATAAAGAACTGAGAAAATAAAGTCAATAAAAAATAAATGCAGAGCAAATGTCTTTGTACAATATTTTGCAGACACGTGGAAAGTTGTTCCAACAATAATTGTTGTATGTATGTTAAATATATAGAGAAAGCGGAGTCAGACAGGGTACAGTATTTGGATTTCATCTTATAAAATTCTTGGCAACAAAAGATACCCCACAAAAAATTATTTGTGTGGCATTACGTAATCTACTTTAACGTCAAACTGACACTATTAAAACGTTTTGAAAACTGCGACTAGCCATGTGAATAATACGCTCTTTTAATTCAAGACTCTGACATGTCTCGAGGTTTTTATTATAACTATGTACGTGGCTTCGATTTTATGAAAGCAGACGACGCTTTCATGTGTGAATTTGACCTGGAGCCAATTCAACGTCGTTGCAGACGATTGGAGGAATGTGATAATGCCCTGAGCCAGCTTGATCAATCCATAATACTGACAGCAATACACATTTGTAAAAAGATATTCCTACAGGTATCTAAAAAACCGATGCTTTGCCAGCTCCCGTGCGTGCTACTCCCTGTTTTTGTTATTCTGTTTTGACAAACATGGAAGCCATATTTATCTAATTACCGCAGTCGATGTGAAGAGAGGTTAATGGCCTATTGATACGACATGACTTCTATCTATGTACATGGAAACTATTGGATTCTAATTCACAAAACAATTCTACAAGAACCAATAAGGCCTCAAGATGGTCACTTGGATAGTAAACAAAGCATTCCAAAGGGTAAAACTGAAGTGAAAATAAAGCATAACCACAGACAGTAGCTGCCAAATACCAAAGCTTAATGATAAACAGATTTCAAGAAGTTTTTCCAAGTGAAAGTACAAATATCATGTGATATATACTCCTGTAATGGTCCAAAGGTGAAAATTGCAATTCCTCGTAATGATTTTTTTTTATAATCGAGCGGAGAAAAAGTAGGAAATGAAAAAATTAAAAAGTTGCGAAAAATAAAGCTTGTAAATTGAGAAGGGAAAGAAAAGAAAAAACAAGGGGAATGTTAAAGAAGGGGAAAGTAAAAGGAGAGTAAGCACAGAAAGAGAAAAGTACAAATAGAAAAAGAAAAAAAGACAAAACAAGAGGCCAAGGAGACCATCTTGATATTAGAACAAGACGACAATAAGGAAACTTCCTGACATTACCAACAAGAAGCCAAAGAGACCCAGAAATTTACCCATTAAGATATAAGAAAATACAGATTTGTGGATAAACCTTGGCTGAAATCACATCTAATTGTATAGATGCTCTAAACAAATCTGAATCAGACCTACACAGACAATATCTGCCGAATGGCAGACCTCTGCTATGAAGCGTTCTTGAGAAAAGGATTTTCTGAGTAAAAATACAAACATTGATGCAAGTTACCCCCCTTACTGCATTGACAATATGATGACTATATCCATAGGAGACCAACATAGGGATTATATTTGCCAAATAGCAGACCTCTGAAATAATCGGCTCTTGCGAAGAAAATTTTTCAAAAAAAAATACAAACATCGGCAGAAGTTACCCCCCCTTGCTGCGATGACGATACCATGAACAAATCTAGAAGAGACCAACCCTACGACAGTATTTGCTAAATGGCAGACATCTGCAATAAGCGGTTCTTGAGAAGAAAATGTTTTGAGAAAATGTTAACATCGGACGGACGGGCAGACGACGGACAAACTCCGATCAGAAAAACCGAGCATGAGTAATAATAGAGATGTGAAGAGCTAGGGAAGAATCATTCAGAGTATGCCATTAACCAAAAGGTACTCGCGTTAACTTTTAACTCGGCCCCAATGCAGCGCACAAGCACTGCTTGACACGATACCATTTTGAACCTTCCACGAGACACTAAGTACAACTCAGGACTTGTCTGAAGATCAATACTACTCAGGATTCCCAAACTCTCATTGGTGATATACTGGAGACACTAAATCACCCACACCTACTGAAATAGCGCGGGTGATACCTGCACTCAGATACACCCTCCTATCGCTACACAGACAACTCATCCATCTTATCCTTCTGCACTGACTTGTGCTGATATCATACACTTAATCATTCTTTGATGTTGACAAGTAGACTAATAGATGTATTCATCAGGTTAGAGTTTTTTTCATATTTTATTATTACTCTACCCGCTTCCTTCATATACCAAGAAAGTGGCCAGTTTTAATTAATGCTGTTGACTTTCCGGGGGATTTTGTGGAAAAAAATGCCGGAATAAAGTAGTGACTAATGAGTACAGCTATTGATAGTATTCTTAACAAATGGATACTCGAAACCGAGTACAATCATTGAACTAATACACGTAATAATGCAAAACAAACAAATACTCAAAACTGAATATATTCAACCTAATACTTGGAACTGAATATACTCATCAACCTAATACTCAGAACTAAGTATGTTCATCTAACTAATACTCAGAACTCAGTATACTCATTAAACTCATCAAACTAATACTCAGAACTAAGTATGTTCATCTAACTAATACTCAGAACTGAGTATACTCATCAAACTAATACTCAGAACTGAGTATACTCATCAAACTAACACTAAGAACTACGGTAAGTATTTTTATCTAACTAATACTCAGAACTGAATATACTCATCTAACTAATACTCAGAACTGAGTATACTTACCTCCCTATTACATGGAACTGAGTATACTCATCAAACTAATACTTAGAACTGAGTATACTCATCAAACTAATACTCAGAACTGAGTATACTTATCCAACTAATACTCAAAGCTGAGCAGCTCATCAAACTCATAATCAGAAATGAGTATAGCCATTAAGCTAATTCTAAAAACGAAGTGTGATAATTAAACTGATACTCGGAACTGAGTATACTCGTACTGATTTGAGTAATACTCAGAACGGAGTAAACTAATCCAACTAATACTCAGCTCTTGAGTATTTTAATAGTTTAATTTACTCAACGAAGCATAGTCTGTTACAGGTAAACATGATAAAAAATATAATTATATTACAGTATGACCAAATATTTGAAAAAAAACACTGAAAATTATAACACTAGTATAGCCTAAAACACGAGTTTGTAAACTTCAGTCAAATAGTACATAAAAATTCAGGTAATATACTTGGTTAAATCAGATTTATTCTTTTATATAATGATCAATACGAAGAATTGAATGAATATACTAATTGATATTGAGAAGAACGTGACCATATAAATGGGTGGTATTTTACTGGGCAGGTCAATGACAGGGCAGGTCAATTAAAGGGCAGGTCAATGAAAGGCCAGGTAAATTAAAGGTCAGGTCAATGAAAGGACAGATCAATAAAAGGGCAGGTCGATGAAAGGGCAGGTCAATGAAAGGGCAGGTCAATGAAAGGGCAAGTCAATGAAAGGGCAAGTTAATGAAAGGGCAGGTCAATGAAAGGGCGTGTCAATGAAAGGGCAGGTCACAGGTCAATGAAAGGGCAAGTCAATGAAAGGGCAGGTCAATAAAAGGGCAGGTCAATGAAAGGACAGGTCAATGAAAGGACAGGTCAATGAAAGGACAGGTCAATGTAAGGGCAGGTCAATGAAAGGGCAGGTCAATGAAAGGACAGGTCAATGAAAGGGCAGGTCAATGGAAGGGCAGGTCAATGGAAGGGCAGGTCAATGAAAAGGCAGGTCAATGAAAAGGCAGGTCAATGAAAAGGCAGGTCAATAAATGGGCAGGTCAATGAAAGGGCAGGTCATATAACAAAATTTTACGATTTCCTTCAATTTTTACTTAAAATGAATGGACTATATTAAGGTCCTATTGCCAAAAACTCTACTTTCGCCATTTTAAATTATATTCCATTCACGGACAGGGACTCCAAAGTATTCGTGAGTCATGTACAGGATATATAATCGTCACAATGTACAATATTAGTCACTGGCGGGAAATTTATATAATGACTAAGCCAAATTTTTTGGGAGGGGGCTGTTAGACTAGATCCCGATCGATAACTATGCTAGCTAGTATAATACCTGTTGCGGTTGTTTTTTTCTGTGAAAAACTCTAACTGGTCAGCCCATGGGGATCTGGGCAACCGTTGCAGTGTGGTTTTGTATTCTCCACTCTGACATGGCTTTGCTCCCAATGTACTTCAAAATAGTCTCTATGCTTATCTCTCTGCGATCTGGTCACTGTAAATACCGTATATATTGCCGTATATACTCACTTACAAGACAACCTTTTTTCACCAAAAACCTAGATTCAAAGTTAGGGGGTCGTCTTCTAAGTGAGACTATAATTATTTCAAACTACATCAACATCCGCAGGCGCCAAGTAGCGTTTCGCAAGATAGACAGGTCTGCGTATAACATAGCGGTTTGATAGCGTGTGTTGTTTGTTCATTGTTTCTTGTCCGTTTCACAGTATTGCGCAAACCAAAATTGTTGCCGCCATTACTCATTACTACATTTCCAGTACTGTATTATGAATAGAAGTTCGCCTCGTCTTATAAACGGGTCAGCGCTAAAATTGACTCTTGTATTTCTAAAGTCAGAGGGTCGTCTTATAAGTGAGTCGCCTTATAAGCGAGTATATACGGTATTGCCGTATTAATCAATTGACCATCTAAGTTGAT